>JAOWBF010000032.1:1506-13466 GCA_028566175.1 Vinca major
AGTATTTTTGTTGGAACGTTGATACATAATTAATGCAATGCTTAGAGCATCCCCATTAACTGATAAAAGGATCTTGTTCCTCCTCCCCCTATCTAAGAGCATCTGCGTTCTCAGAATATTTCCTTGTCTCATCCTTATTAGGAAAGCTTTCATATTAGTAATATTGTGATATACTCCCAAATTTTATTTCACTAATTAGAATCTCTACGTATCCTTATTTCAGTAAAATTCTGAAAGTGAGAGTTCTTTCACTAGTAATATAGATCGATTCACAACCACTTTCTAGTCAATTCCACTAATTTATAGTGAGCCTTCCTCTTCCGTAGACTCAGCTACTTCTTGTTCCCGCCCTATCGGGGCGGTGTATACTTTGCTGTAACCTTTGACTAAGCTCTTTTCTTAGCTCGATCAGCACGAAGGTAAGGAATTCCTAGACTAGATCAAACTCTTTGTTCATTTCAGTGGCAGTCTATTTCATCTCACTGTCCTTCTTGATTTGAAAATAAAAGGAAAGGCTGGTATTCACGGTGCGCTATTGAAGAACATTCCTATAAGTGATCTCAAGGCTGACCTTTGGTTGGCTAGTAGGAAAAAGTACTATACCAAGTAGCGCGCCTACTAAGCCTAGGTGGGAAACCATCTTTGGTTGAAACAACCTCATGGAATAATATCATAAAGCTATTCAAGCATGGAGTAGGAGAAGGTTGCCCAAAAGCGGTATATAGGGCGTACCCAGTCAAACTTACAAGTAAACCTGAGATGGCTACTAGGGTTGCTCTTTCCATTCTTATATAATTTCAAGACCCCAATGGATCTATGATAAGATCGTTTATTTACAACGGAATGGTATACAAAGTCAACTGATCTCAATGAATACAATAGGATTTATGGCTACACAAACTGTTGAGAACGGTTCTAGAGCTCGTCTAAAACGAACTGGTGCAGGGGCTTTATTAAAACCATTGAATTCGGAATATGGTAAAGTAGCTCCTGGGTGGAGAACAAGAACTTGGATGATAACGTTGGAGGAAGAGAACTCATTGTCTCGCTACGCCTCGATGACGCTACAGATGTTTAGTCATAGAGATGAGGTTCGGAGGGGGCGAATGAAGGCTTTATTCCCGGCGAGGTAACTTCCTTTTACGAATTCGTTAGATTGCCACCAGTCCCAGGATTGGGAGAACATAGAATTGGTAGTTGGGCTCTGCTTCCTTGGTTGCTCATTCCCTTCTCTCTTGGTTGATGAATAGGTGAGCGCATGAGGTTACTTCCGAACGAACCGGTCGATGGCAAGCTTTAGCTTAGCTGGCTAGCGGAACATAACATGGGCTAATTAGCTCTCTTTGGCTTATATCCATAGTCTGACCCGACTCCAAACTCGATGTTTGTTAACTAAGCCCAAACTCTTTCTTATCAAAAGCCCTTTCTCGTTCCTTTGTACAGCCTTTACCAGGCTTTTTTCATTATGTGTTCTGTTCTTTTCGGGAGGCTAGGAGGTGAGTAGCCAAGATTCTCTTCTGTTATCACCCCGAGGAAGCTTTGCAGCTATTCGTCTTTCCTTTCCTAAACATAAGTAAGGGGATTACAAAACAAAAAGGGTCTATTAATAAGAGGCAACCCCCTACAGAAAACGTAAGCCCGACCGGCGAATTCTTCGTCTGTTTGACACCGAGGATCCCCTTCTATATCGTTAGAATGAGTCAAGGCTTGAAGAGTCTGTTATCAAATCGTCTGTGCTCACGAATCGATTGTGGGAGCTCAATGAAAATTATCGTAGTGTAGTTACAGTCAACACAGTAGCTGTAACGTGAGCAGCGCTTCGCTCCTTATTTATTTTATATAGGCTATACACCGTGCTGAATGAAAAAGTTTCCCCACACCTCCACTAATCACTCTTCTTCCTTTGACCGGGGGGATGAAGATAGAGTAGAGTGAAGGGTATCGCTGTCAATTGGCATACCGTCTGTTAGGAAATTCCTCTGTATGAAGGGTCGACAAGGTCAATGAAAAGGGCCCTTGCTACTTAACTTATTGCTGTTGTGAAAATGCATCAAAGATAGTATCTGCTCCATGCGATGCGGCATTCAGACGTTACGGCAGGGCAACGTGCTTCGGGCAGAACCGTCAAATCCCCACCGGGTTTCAAGACAATTTGGTTTTGACCAATTCATTCCGGCACCCGGTCACGACGTCAAGCGCGTCATCTTTAACCTTTCGGAGCTGGCGGGGTACTGGGCACATATGATGAGAAAGGGCACCGGGGCTGCTTTCGTGATAATGCCGGATGACAGAGAGGGCAAGATGGTCTTGGAGTATGTCTGATGGTGGCATCAACTGACGTTTTCTTACTTCTCGCAAGGAATCAACAAGCTGTTGACGAAGAGTAGATGCTTCAAACAAGCCATTCCGAACACTATGTTGGAGAAAGAACCAGGACCCGCAACCAACCAGAGAATGCCCCCTGGAAAACCATACACTGAGAAGGGGAGTTTTCACCTTTACCGGATAAGTCCACCATTGGAAGGGAATACGGCAAACAGGAAATGCGGTAGACGAAGAAGCTGTTCACTCCCGTTGAATCTGCCCTGCTATTTCAGCAGTTTTTGCCATTGACCTGACTCTGTTGTCAACATAAAGCACTGTTTTCGGGAATAAGCGGTCTTATCTGCTGTTGCCGATGTCTGCTGTAGCTAACCTAGGAGTTCATTCAGTTGTTAGGGGTCCAGGGGGGCTGTAGGGGTATTGTAAACGTGTTCAGTAGAAGGAAACGACTGTTCATTGAATTCCAAATATCACAATCCGATTTCGCAAGAGCAAGAGTGTAAGCATGGCTAGGTGTGAAGCCATCTCGTCCTATCCCACCGAAATGGAGCAAACCACCTGGTATTAGCACGTCCAACGTACATTTCATAGGCAAGAAAGGCAAGTTTAGAAAAACGGAGCATAGGTACTCGCCAGAGCTCTTTTTGACGATTCCCTTTACTTTACCCGAATACAACTAAACACCTCTTCCCCCCAAGTGTTGTAGGCTTTTTTCACTATTTTCATGGGATCTCTAACGAACGGATCTGACTGTTAAACTACTCGTGTTAGCTTAACCTGGTAAACTGATTCCTGGTCATCCGGTTCCTTATCTCTTTCATTCTCGGCTTCTGAAAAACCTAGTCTGTTACAACCCCGTCAAATAGCGCATTCTTCCTCTCTGACTTACCAGCTTATGACCCGCGGGTAACTAGTGGAAGAGCGAGAACTGAAGGCTTCGCTTTCCGGGCTACTGCTAGCCGAGCTTGGAAGAAAAAGCTTACTCACCCACTTATTAGAAGAAAGATCTCCATCTGATCTAACAAAGAAAAAAACGCTTTTAAGAGTCGAGTGGGATGATGTGTTTGGAAGTCCTCGGCCATTGATAAAGAATCGATTCCAAACCACAATGCTAGCAGATGGCGGGCCTCCGCTTTTCTTTTCCTTCCCCATGGCATATCAGTTTGCCCTGGCAAAGGAAACCCGGGAATGAAAGATTTTGTGGTGTGGAGGGCTGACAGTTGCTTGCTTGTCTAGCTCCCTGAAGAGAAAGCTGCTGGTTAGGCTTTCGCCCTATTTTCTTTGCAACATTGATTTCGTGCTTGAGTTGAATTCAGTCTCCCCTTTCTTGGTCTCAATTCAAATAAGGGCTACTCGTTTTCTAGTGACGGAAAGCTTTTCGTAAGAAGAATAGCTTTTCTGAGGTAAAAGAAAGAGCTCTGACTTTTCCTCGAGACCGAAAGGAAGTCTCGTGTCGTTCTACTGGATTTTGTGCATATTTGATCAGTGAGTCTCTGGGAAAACAGGGATTTTATTTCCGGTACAAACTGGAGAGTCGTCTGGATTTATATGTTTGTGGGTCTGATTTCAATTTCCACTTCTTGTAAGAGCGCAGAGATTTTGAAATCCGGCGTCCATTTGTACTTTATTGGCACGCCAAAAAGGGCAGATTCTCGCCATCTCACTCTCTTTTTTTCCGTTTCAGCCATTTGAATGAAAGGATAAATGAAATTCAATGGAAGGAAGACTTCGACGGATTGGAATGGACCACTCACGGACGCGAAGGAATGCGTAATGAGACTCTCTTCAGGCGCTAACTCATGTTTTTCGCCGTATTGGGGCGAAGAATCGGTTCCGTTTTTCATTAACAGAATATATCATTTCTTGCGTTGACGAAATGACAATCGTTTTTAGCGTTTAGCTGTGAATTGAAGCTGGCCTCTACTTTCATTATTCAAAGTGAAGTCGTCCCCCCTTATCCCCACACCTTCAAACTCTGGAATGCCCCGCGAATGAGAGAAACTGCAGCACTGCGCATGGCAAGACTCTTTTGCCCCGGGATTTATCCGCTCCTGTGGGAATTCGATGAAGAAAAGAGACTTTCACATAAGATCCATCTCGGGTAGAATGATTTTGATGTTCGCTTTTTGCATTTTGACCCACCTGAAACGATTTTACTTCTCATCTCCCTTTTCTCCATCCTCCTTCTCAACAAAGAACCATGACGGCTATGCCCACGCCAATCGGAGAGGTCATCGATTGACATGCTCTCAAATTGGGAACGTGGTCCATGTGGTTTGGGGTCTCTCGTTTGACCCATGATGGAAAATGGGAATTTCTAGTCCCTTTCCTATATCCATCCTCTTTGTCGCAGTAGCAATAAATGCAAGAATATTTACTTCCATCAGCAAGGTTTCTCTATGTCCTCCATCACGAAGTCGAATGAAACTATCCATGGAATCGTGCGCCGTGTGAAACGTAGAGCATCGCCGTTCTTAACCGTTCGATCTCTTTCTTTAGCCCACTTGGCCACGCCCCATTTAGATTTCTATTCAGGAGAATTGAGCTGGAGGAACTGAAGTTGTCTGTATTCTCCTAAAGAGTTCCAGAAATCTCGAAGGCAACTGGAAATTGTTCTCTGTCCCTCCTGACCGAACTCGCCAAAAAAATCACAATAGAAAAAGTTTTTCTTGCCGGGAAAGTAGCGTCGGCAGAGGCCGCAGCGGGACTCCCTTTTTCAAAATATCCTTTCATTACCAATCCACTTCTGGTATGAGGGCGAGTGAATCTTGTTCTCTAAGCGATCACTCAAGACTCAATTAATATGGAGGATCGATTTCCTTCTGGGCACCTGCAATAAAGACCTCCTTCTTTCTCTCCCATCGTAGAATTGGTTTGCTTTCCCAGAAGGGCGAAAGGATCTCGGATGCTTATGGATCACTTGCTGAATCACCGATTCCACGTTTTCCGCCTCGGAAAAGATTGGGCCGAGTTTAATTGCAATATGATCATAGTATGAATAGTTTTTCAAAATTGTCAATAGAATTGATGATAATGGTAATGAGTCCGGAAAAAACTAAAGTTTTAGCACAAGAAAGTCTAACGGTCCGCTTATTAACAATTTTCAATTTTCAAATTCGCATTGCCACTGCTCAAAATAATAGAATGAACATAATTTCTTTCTTTCCAAAGAGAAAGCAGAGAATCTGGTTTGGTTGAGAGGTTGTTCCGCATCTCTCTCTGTCCAGCAAGTCTGAGTCTTCCCCTCATGCCCTTATTTGATTATGATCAGGCGAGGCAAAAGGGGCCAAACAGAAAAGGTGCGCTCTATAGCTCTTTTAAAAGCCGATGTCTAATTAGTCATAGATTAACCAAAGAGGAAGGCACTCTATTGGGACAAGAAAGGAAACTCCAACTTCCTTGAGGGGCATCTTTTACCCAATACCGAAGTGCATCTGCCCCAGAGCAGCATTGCAGCGGTAATTGAACCTGGTTACTATGCCGATTGCCTTCGATTGTTTCGCTCCTGTTCGAGAACAACGAAAGGGGGAGCCCCCCGAGGGTAGGGATAATCGTCCAGGTCTTATTGTGGATAATTGTAACAAGCCATAAGGACTCTGTCGAAAGACTGAACCTATATCAGACTCTACTTTCCAGCGGGACTCTGACTAGAGAAAGTCCTACTCTTTCACCAAGCCTTTCGATCTTCGTTCTTAGCTCCGTGAAAACGGCATTGCCCCTAAGCAAAATAGGGTGAAGGAAATGATCTTCCAATTCCGGGGAGCTCTTTGCAAGAAGGGGTTTTTGAAAGATAAATGCCAAATGCAAATGTCTTCAAAAAGAAAAAGAACCCGCCGAAAGCAAAAGAGATCTTAGATCCTGGGCTGGTCCAGTTTGGGGCTGCGGTCTCACCTCCTACGAAAAAAGATAAAAAAGATCAATTGAATTTTTTTTATTGAACCCAATTGTCTAAGGGGATGGGCCAAGCCCTAAAGATTTTACCAGTAACAATTAAGTTCAGCCTGTTTATCAGAATGTAAGAAGGGATTCCATTCCAATAAAGAGAAAGTTCCTTCGGACCGCTTCACAATAGACTTTCTTGGTGGGCAAAAAGCGCCTCCAACAACCCTAATGCGTTCAGAAGGCGAACTCGCAGACTATTCTCCTAACTAGGGGAAAATGCCATTCTCTTTTGGTGAGGTAGGGCTTCCCCTTCTAAGGAACTGAAGGTGCTTCCAAATCATTCCCGCAGGATATCCGGACCCATTTTTTTCTGATCCTTCGGAATTGAAAGAAGCTCTACTTCGGGAGAGAATTCCCCAATGCCGTCGGACCCCAAGGCACACGGGTTGAGTTCCACTTAGGACGGCACTCCCCTCGTTCACTCATTCCCCACCCCCGTGAGGCACTTCTAAGGTAACTCAGCGGGCATCTTGTTCTCGGCTATATTTAAAGGATTTATCGGTTTTCCTACGCTTCCATAACCTTTTCTCATGTGATGCCGCTCAGTCTTTTTTCCAAAAACTGATGTAATTATTGGCTCGGCCTCAGGAAAATGAAGAGGACAAGCAAACAAAATGGAATATCCCATCCCTTTAGCCAATTTAGCTCGAATGATCCACGTAAGTAAGGAATGTATCATCATTTGAAGATGTAATTGAAGGCAGACAGGAGAACACCTTGGCTTGACGACTTTTCAAACTTTCTCTTTGAAAAAAATGTCCGAGAACTTTTCGTCAGTCAGTGGGACAAGACAATGCCCTTCCAATATTATAGAACCTCATTTTATGAACTCGATTTATGGATTTCTATCTTTACATAAAAGGGTGGTTCTTCACTTGCACAAATGGAATTCGTTTTTTGTACGATAAAAAATTAATTTAACTAAATTACCCTGATAGAATACTTTTCCTGATTAAATTCTTTCTTTTTTGTTCTTTTCTTTTTTTGTTTCTTCGTCTATATACTCCCCAATTTCGGATTGTATTCCCTTACCTGTCCAATTTTTAAAAATCACTTTAACGATTTCGGATATATCAAAGGAAAAGCGGGAGGGTCCTTTGATTCTGTCCAAAAAAAGGGGAGAATGCACGTTTGCTTGAAAAAGCCCCCAAATTAAAATTTTACGCCTTTGAGCTTGCACAGAACCTTTAATTATTCCTCGCCGAAAGTCCGATTGTTGTGAATAACGTAGCAAAGCCACTTCATTTCTTGGATCTGTAGAATTAATATCCTTATTATTAGTATTAGAGATATCATTGTCCTTGTTAGTGGTGAAAATAACAACACGTTTGGCTTTTCTTGAGCGAATTAGATCGTCGACTGATAGGGGTTCTTGATATTCGCCTGATAGTTGTTCTAAATCTGTGATTAATTTGTATGACCATTGGGGGACTTTTTTACTAATTTCTTTTATTCCTTTAATAAATTCCTTTGAAATTTTTTGATCATTAGTATGGGGTCCGACGGCATTGAATAAAAATTTTAGTTCTCTATCAAATTCATGAGTTCCAGTTAAAGTCGCCCTTTCTATTAAAAATTGTTTTTTATCAAAATCAAATGTATCTGCTTTCTGTTCAAATTCTTGGGAATCGGGATCTGGAAAAAGAATAGCGTAAACCCGATTTATACCAAACCTTTCTCTTAAATTTTCTATCGACATTTTATAAGGTGAAAGCCTTTTTTTCATTGTTACCCCTCGACAGATCCCATTTAAGAAAGGATCATACGTTTTAGGGAAATATTCGTTGTTAGTATCGTCATTACACAATCGAGTTCTTGTTTCGAGTATATCTATAAAAAGTGATTCTTTGTCTAGAGCTTCAATTCTGTTTCTAAATTCCTTGTTTATATTATTCCCTTTTATGTTGTTGGGATAAATCCAATGATTCTCAAATTCATTAGAGGGGGTTTTCTCTATTGTAGACCAAGATATCTTTTTTTTTAACATTTCTCCAAAAATTGACAAACTGGGTGGATAGTTAAAAAAAATTCTTTGTTTTCCATCACTTTGGCATGTGTCAAAGAAATATTGTGAGATTTCATTTCGTACGACCTTTTCAAATCGATTATTTTTTATGTAGCGAAGCCGGTGATTCCAGCGGTTATAATCGAAAAGAAGAGTCACAAGAGATTTTTCAAGTAAGAAGACTTTCCCCTTTTTCTTTTTTTTGTTTTCGGAATGAAATTCTGCCCCCGGCCCCTTTTCTAATTGATTGATGTATTTAGTGGATCCGTCGGGACTGACGGGGCTCGAACCCGCAGCTTCCGCCTTGACAGGGCGGTGCTCTGACCAATTGAACTACAATCCCGGGGAAATAAGGGATCTAGCAGAAATTTGGATTCTTTTTTTTATCTCCGTATTGAGTATTTTTGAAGGACAAGGGGTTATACGTGGTAGATTGGCGAATTATTGGGCCGAGCTGGATTTGAACCAGCGTAGACATATTGCCAACGAATTTACAGTCCGTCCCCATTAACCGCTCGGGCATCGACCCAGGAAGAATCACTTGTAGGCTTATTGGTAATTTGTAATCAACTTCCTTTCGTAGTACCCTACCCCCAGGGGAAGTCGAATCCCCGTTGCCTCCTTGAAAGAGAGAAGTCCTGGACCGCTAGACGATGGGGGCACCTAATCGCTCTTTTGATTTCGGAAAACTTTATTTATCAATATACTGCTTCTTTTACACACACATCTCCTCCTAATGGAGAATTAAAAGAATTAGGATTCGTTGAAAAAATAAAAGATTTCTAACCATCTTCTTATCCTGGAATCTTATCCAAAAATGGAAAAAAGAAGGAATAGAATCTGTTGGAGTAAGCAAAACAGCTAACCCAGACCTAGAGGTGATATTACCATCTCCTTTTGATATAGATTTCCTAATAAAGGAAGTTCAAAAGCTTAGTTGAAAGGATTAGTAAGAGCGCCGCAACAAATAAGATTTACCCAGGAGGATAGATCTGGAATAAAAATTCCACCACTTACGGAAAGAGATCTGACAGTGGGACCATTCGAAGAAAAGATAGGAAGTTCTAGTTTATGTTGATAGAAAGGCTTTCTTTTCTTAAAAATATTCCTTGGATATTAAACTAGGCTTATTATATCATGGAAGGACCAGATTCTATTGTTCTGACTTGCGTGCTTATCCTCTAACAGGAAAGGGACGGGATGATCATGCCCTTTGACTACATATCCCAATGGTTGCTCGATGTAGACCTCTTCTTCAAGAAATCTGTTTAGGAATGCGGATTTTCCATCCATTTGAAAAAATCTTCCACTTGTTTTGAGCTGCAAGAGATTGTCTCAACACAAATACCTCATCGTAGTCGATACCGGCTCTTTGACTATATCCTTTTGCTACTAGCCTTGCCTTATATCTTTCAACTTCTCCATTTGCATTCCTCTTCACCTTGTATATCCATTTGACTCCTATAGGCTTGTGTCCTTTAGGTAAGATGGCAAGCTCCCAAATATCATTCTTCTTGATGGCTTGGATTTCGTCGTCCATGGCTTCTCTCCATTTCGTGCTTTGTGCAGCTTCCTCGAAACTTATTAGTTCACAATCAGCAAAAGACTGAACAAAGTGAGGTTATCTTGGTTTTGAGTTACCTCATAGATCTCTTGTAAACTTCGCATGCAGCGTGGTTCTTCTTCACTTGAGCTTGAAAATTGTTCACTTTCTTGTGTTGGGGTGGCTGTGGAGCCTCGTCATCCGTGGATCCTTGAGTTCTTCTTTTTAAAGAAAGGTTCTACGAAGGAAGGCTGGCCACCTAACTTATTAAGGGAAAGAGACCTAGATAGAGTCGTGGACAAGATGAATTCGTGACATACCTTCATTCATGGCAATGAGTCAAGTTACCTAACGTGACACACTATATACACCAGCAGAGATCACTACGGATTTGAACCTTAGCACCCCCTTTCTTATTGTTAGGGATAGCTGAACAGAGCAGAACGACTTCTCGCTATGTTGTGCCTAGTAGTACCCGAAGCATTGACATTGAAAGAAGTCCCTCACATTGAAAAAAGAACAAAGACAAGGGCTAGGCTTTCTCTCTTCTTTGGCTTGCCAATATGACAGAGATGGGCCCTTGAGCCTGGGCTTTCTTCTTCAAATTGAAAGCCTTGAGCCGGGTATGAACTCGATTGTTGGTCGGATCTTGCTGGGTATTCCCACTTTGCTTGGATGGCGCCTTTCGCCTTTGATTAGGACTTTTCCGCATTTCATCTCAAATCGGATCTAAGCTAAACTTTCTCTTCCTATTCCTTTCCTCCTTGATTATTTGATTAAGCCCTGTTGATCTTCAATCTATCGCTTGTTCTCCTTGCGAGGTGGAACCACACTATACTTTACTTCCAGTGGGCTATTTACATATAAGACGAAGACATCTGAAACCACTAATTCGGATGAAAGCAAACTACTAAGGAAATAAATTCCCTTCCTCTACTGGGATTGACTCGCTTAGAAGGGGTCCCATTCCATTCCTTTGGCAAAGGCCCTAACTACAGCTCTGACTAACTCCTTGTCTCATTGATCCGAAAAGAAAGGCAATGGAAGTGCGGTTGTAACAGCTTTCCCTCATTAATCGTAATATCAGCGACTCCTAGAAAGGGATGTGATAATCTCCGAAAGGTACTCAGACTCAGTGTAAGCGAGGTCTAAGACCAGCCGCCTATTCTTTATTAAGATAAGAAACTGAATTGAAATCGTAGGTCTCTCCGGCTATTACCTCGTCGCCCGCATCAAGTGCTGATTTTGCTTTCATTTCAGTTCCTGCCCTGGTGGCTCACCATCCCCGTTCTCAGACCGGACAGAACGAAAGGACTCTCTAGCTCTTTCTGTAGCTGAGGAGAACTCAATTTCTGAGGTAGGTTATTGGAATCGTCTTTTTGCCCTTGCTGACATGAGAAGGCTGGTATTGGGCTTATCATTAGGTATGACACCCGCGTCTGGTCTATGAGATATACTCTTCAAAGTTGAAGAAGGGCTTTAGCTTACTAGTCGCAAGAAGAAGGGCGAGTTCGTTCTCCTTTAGCGTGTACTTCTCTTTCTCCTGCTGCTCGCTTCGTTTGTTTCGTTGAGCTCGCTTTCTTTCGTCCTTAACGTTAACGGCCTTTCCTTTCTTTAAAGAAAGTAAAAAAAAATAGAATATGAGCAGCAGCCAAATACTTTTAAATGAAAGTAATCAGGGATGCTTCCAGCAAGAACTTAGACGGTATGCGATTGATCAAGTATGTTGTGGTCAACACAGCTTCTGCTTCTGCCCAAACGAGATACATTCATCCCAAACATCATAGCTCTAATCGTTTCCAATAAGTATCTATTTTTCCTCTTAGCTATTCCAGAAGTATACGCACAAGATCTCTGATGAACAGTCCCTCTTCCAAGCAAAACATCGATAGGTCAACGACTCCGATTTGGTACCGAAACCCTTCCTTCTATTGTTTCTGGAACAATAAGTATATAATCTGCTAGAGATTAAGAATGGCAGCTGGCGTACATTGACTTCCTTCGCTTTCTAGCAGCAGGAAATTAGTGTGAAGTGCTTTTCAGTGGAATTGCGACCGGAGCACCCCACGCCTTTTCTCTTCTATGCCATTAATTAGTAGTAGCCCATAGCCTTCTAGCTATCATTCTCAAAAAAGAAGGGGACACCTC
>JAOWBF010000034.1:74218-85421 GCA_028566175.1 Vinca major
CAACTGATTCTTGCAGAAAAGTCCCTTCTAGCTGAAAATATTTCTCTGTCAAAATTAAACTATTTTATTTTGATCTAGCATTTTGTTCCTATTCTTTAGCTCTAGATGTTAAATAAAAGGACTTCAAAAGTTGTTCTTGAATTTTGATTGTCTAATTTAATATTAAGAATACTTGTTTTGCTTCTAAATATTCTTTAATGTTCCTTCCCCATTGAATTAATGATAGTCAAGCTAGCAGCACATCAATAACTTGGATTAGTTGTTTTTGGTTGCAAGCTATATTTATGCTTTGTTTATTGATGATCTGCAAGTTTGAGTTAGGATTTATGATGATAATGTCGAGATATGTGAACTTCTGCAGGATAATGGCAGATGAACCAGTCAATGTCAATGAATTCGAGAAACTTGCGAAGCAGGCCCTTCCAAAGATGAATTATGACTACTTTTCCGGAGGAGCTGAAGATCAGTATACGCTCAAAGAAAACGTGGATGCGTTTAAAAGAATCACGTAAGCTGCGAGACCCCGTTATTAGTGTCATTAACATAAGACCATGTCATTTAACTTGTAATTTTGTGTCAATTTCCCAGTATAGCGCCAAGAATTCTAGTGGATGTAAGCAATGCAGACATTTCTACTACTATTTTGGGGTATAGAACTTCATCCCCCATTATGATTGCCCCGACTGGCATGCATAGGTTAGCACACCCTGCAGGTATACATTTCTTTTACCCTTTTTCTTTCCGTTTTTTTTTAAAAAATAATTGGTTTCTAACATGGAAATTATCTCTATTCCAGGGGAAGTGGCAACGGCCAGAGCTGCAGCTGCAAGTGACACCATAATGGTACGTAATTTTTTCGAGGTTTGAATTCATTGCTGTAAGGACTTCTTTACTAAATGTCATTCTGGATTACAGACGTTGTCCTTCTCATCGAACTGTACTCTGGAAGAGGTTGCTTCAAGTTGTGATGCTGTCCGCTTCTTTCAGTTATATGTAATATTACTGGATCTTAGTTTCTTATTTTTTTTGTTTTAAAATGAATATTTTTTTTTTTGTTATAGCATGTGATTGAGTACATGATCCTATATGCATCGGTTATTAGGTTTACAAAAGGCGAGATGTATCTGCTCAGATAGTACAAAGAGCTGAAAGAAATGGATTCAAGGCTATAGTCGTTACTGCTGATACTCCAAGACTTGGACGAAGAGAGGCAGACATCAAGAACAAGTAAATGACTTTTTTTTATCCATCTTGTCTATCATTCCCTGAGATCGTAATTTAGATATATTTATACGGACTATTTAAATTTGAAGAAAAGAGAGTTTGTCATCATATAACATAAGGAGGTTCCCTTTTGTTTCCGACAATATTGAACCATAACCATTATAACTTTTTGCAGGATGATTATTCCTGAATTGGCAAATCTCAAGGGTCTGTTCTTGCAAGAAGCTGTCTCTGACTCTGTAACTGTAAGTGAAACTGATCAATTCCCAGTGTAAAGTTATGTGACTATTTGGAGTGACGTCGCTTCTTAGAAATAATTTATAGAAACCAAATTACAAGAACTAGCTGGATATATCCCTCCAAGGCTCCACTAATAGAAATTCACCGTGAAACTCGTCACGTTTGTTTATACAAAGAATATCATTGTTATTGATTCACAATACTCTATGACAGGATAAGGGTTCAAAACTTGAAGCTTATGCATCAGCAACTATGGATCCTTCCCTTTCTTGGAAGGTATAGTTTTAGAAGTTTGGTCCCTTTTTTGGAAGGTATGGTTTTAGAAGTTTGGTCCTCATGACTTGTGAATATACTTTATAAAGAGAAATTATTTTGGAATCAGTCTTCCCTTTCACATTTTGCTGCAAGCTCTTCAATTCCCATTTGTAGTTGTTCCTCTGTAAGAACGTTCAGAAATCCCTATAAATTGTAACTGCTCGGAGATTGTTGTATATGTAATGGCAAATGTCATTTTAGTCATTTTCATATAGAGAAGCAAGAGGGGACCATTTTGCATTCTCTTCGAATTATTTTCTGCCTCATTTTTGTAGGATATAGCATGGTTAAAATCCATTACTAATTTACCCGTCCTGATCAAGGGAGTGCTCACGGGAGAAGATGGTAGAGTTTCCTTATTCTTCTTGCACTTTCTAGGATAAACAGAACTTGATTTTGTGATTTACTTACTCTTATATGATTCCGATCCTCCTGGAAAATGAAAATTCTGTTTCTAGTTTCATCTGTTTTCTTACTATCAAAGTCCTAATAATAGCATAACCTTGTTGTCTGACAGACTCTTGGATCAAGTACTTATAGGTTATTTAAATATGTCTTGAGCATTGTCATTTAATTCGTTGCAGCAATAAAAGCACTGGAAGTAGGAGTTGCTGGGATCGTTGTGTCTAATCACGGAGCTCGCCAGTTGGATTATTCTCCAGCTTCCATTTCTGTTCTAGAAGAGGTTACTCTCTCTCTCTCTCTCTTGGTCATGAGATTTTGGTGTCTAGTAGAGCAGGTATAACCTAAAGAAATTCGAGGTATTTCAGGTGGTTCATGCTGTTAGAGGGAAAATTCCGGTTCTTATGGATGGTGGTGTGAGGCGAGGAACGGATGTTTTCAAGGCTTTGGCTCTTGGTGCACAAGCTGTCTTGGTAATATTCTATGTTTTAAATTGAATGCAAGCTAGGACTATCCATTTTCCCTTATCTTCTGATGTTCTCAATCGGGGAGGGAAGGTTGTCGAACCAATGACCTATATAATGTGCTGAGTCGGATGTATTGCGCCAAATGTGCTAGCCTTCCTTGACATGTTTTGTGTGTTTATGCCGCAGATTGGACGCCCGATCATATATGGGCTGGCAGCAAAGGGAGAAAATGGGGTGAAAAGTGTAATCAAAATGCTGAAGGATGAGCTTGAGCATGACATGGCCCTTGCTGGCTGCTGCTCTATTAAGGACATCACTAGACAACATGTGAGGACAATACATGATAGAAAATGGTGCAGGATGTGATTGAAATACCAATTCTAGGGCATATTTACCCCATGAATAGGCATCATAAACTACTAGTTTTATTTTAAATCACACTACTTTTACTGAAACAGTGTTGGATGATGGAAGGAATTGTTGTTACTATTATAACTTTTCCATTTTTTTGTGGGGGAAATAAAATTTGTTTTCTTGATATCAGTTAATATTGGTTATTTAATGGGTTATATTGTTGTAGTTAATGTCTTTTTTTTGGTTAAGAGTTCTTTTCTAAATGTTGGATTGGAGTGATTTGGCACTTAAGTTTTAAACAAGATGATTATTGTTCTCAGTGGAGGATCTAGAAATACTGAACACTGGGACACGATACTAGTAAAAGTTGTTGAGAGTTTTTATTTTATTAGTGGGGTCACTAAAAAAATTTGTGTATGAGTCACTTATACATTTATCATATGGATGAAGTAAAATTTACCATAAATACTATTTTTTTGTCTGACCCCAGTGACAGAATGCTACATCTGTCTCTGGCTGTTCTTGAATGACTATTCATACTAAATGAATAACTATTGACTTATTTTTTAACTGTTCGATCGAAAAATCACCGTAAAATTATAATATTACTAATTAAATTGGATGTCAACATTGTAACCGGACCGGGAGAGGGTTTGGACATCACCATCGATATAGGAAGAAGTGTCTGGCGGCTTGCTGAGTAGGTAGAGAATAGTTTTTCTTTGGAGGGCTCCGCCTCCTTTTGTGACCTTTTCCAGTCTCTTCCGCTTGCTATTGTATCTAGAAAAGCAAGTGGTACCAAACCTTAGGGAACTTCACTGTCATTGTTGATGGAGAAGATTTTTTTTTTGTCAACCAAATCTCTTGTGTCTTTCAATTATTTGTTTTTTTTTATTTAAAAAATACCGGGGCATGGATATTAAATACGTAATAATATGTTACGTGTTAAAAGTATGGTGTCAACTGCGTTAAAGGTTAATGACCGACGGATTCTAACTCTAAATTATCTAATAGAGAATAATTCAAACTCATTAATTCTTTTTAGTTCAAAGATGTAGCGCCACTTGTAATAATTATATTGGTGTAGTAAAAAATTCGAGACTCGCGATTCTTGCTAGGTAAAATGGACAATCTTTGTAGTTGGTTGGAGGAACTTCTTCACATGCTTAAAAGCCTAACAAGTTGCAGATGTAAAATCCAAAGAGTACAAAGCTGGAAATCAACTTCCCCAACAGATACAATGAACGGAGATGGGGCCTTCTTCCCCAACGCCGGGGACGAAAGATCAATGATACTTCGATAATACGACACCGTTGGTGGCCCATCATTTTCAAATTTGATAAAGTCTCCCACGTTTTTTATGTCTTTGTTTTTGTGTATTTGCTTTTGACCGTAATAATGCCCATTGAGACTTGGGGGAAAGATTTAAAGAACAATAATCAAACATGATTTATTGTATTGTATGCTAATAGAGACTTAAGAAAAAAGGAAAAAATAATAATAGAGAATGTTGTGTTGTGAAAAAAATATAATATTAGAAAATGGGTGTGGTAGAAATGTTTACGTTGTGATGAATAGTGAATATATAAGAAAGAATAAAGTGAGAAATAAAATTACACAAAGAAAAAGATAAGAGTGACATCTATTAAATATAAGATGATAAAAAAAATCGTTTGTGTTAATTTAAAATCATAAAAGAAGACCGGTGATGCTCTTATTAAAAAAATTATAGAGCAAATGAAGTTCATAAAAAGTGAAGGAGGACGAGAAAGGTTTGTACTGAATATATGACTTTCAGTGACAGATTTTGTCCACCTTTTAAGTTCATAATTTTGTAAAGTTTTTAAATAGTCTCTCCCTATATTTTGCCTAGTTCCACTTTGACGACTCAATTTTTTTTGACAAAAGATTCTATAGTAACATATACTCCCTCCTTCCCAAATTATCAGTCCATATTTCCTTTTTAATTTATCTCAAATTAATTTGTCCACTTTCTAAATAAAGAGTTCATTTTTGATGATTTTTTTCGATATACCTCTTGCATTCAATGTTGGAGAGAGGAGAATAGAGAGAGAAAATAAGGTAGAATTAAATATGAATTATTATTAAATAGAGTAATGTTTGACATTTTACAATATTTTAGCATAGAATATGATAAAATATTAGTTTCCGTGCAAAATACAAAGTGGACAGAGATAATTTAGGACGGAGAGAGTATTATTGGTTCGACTCTCCATAATTTCTAGTTCTGGGTCAGCCTTTAATGAATTTGTTAAATTTAGATGAAAGCATGTTCCTAAATAAAAAGACATGGAAAGAGTGTATTCATATTAACGAGTACACATAATTATTTCTTTGATTCATATATCCAATCCTAATTATTTAGGATTAAGGCTTTGTGGTTGTTGTCATGGTCTTTTCTTTAGCAGGACATTCTCTGTTCCACCCCTACAGTACTAGCTACTAATATATAAACCCCGCTCTTTACTCAAAATCTCTGAAGTTTTCTACTCTGTGTTGCTTTCTCATCCTTTCTTAAGGGCCTGCAGACGTGCCTTTGGAGCAGTAAACCTTGGTTTTCACCTCAGGTAAAATGTATTCCTCTATGAATTTAATTACTCAGCGACTCATGCAGAAATGAAATCGTTATAAACTATAGAAAATTTTAATGTTTCGTGAAATCTCCTTATAATATTACATTTCGCCCCTCAATTTATTTTTGAAGTTTATTACATATGTAATTCGTCCCCCAACATGTAGGTTATGGATTCGCCCCTTGAATTTATGATGATGAAATCGTGATACATGTAAACTTTTTGTACAGGTTTTATTTATAAATATGGAAGATGAAGCGGTGAACGTCAATGAATTCCAAGAACTTGCAAAGAAAGCCCTTCCAAAAATGTATTATGATTACTATTCTGGAGGAGCTGAAGATCAGTATACACTCCAAGAAAACGTAGAAGCATTTAAAAGAATCACGTAAGCCTGCTAGAGTATTTTATTACTAATTTAATGGTTCAAATTCTACGTAATGTTTATTTTCCTAATACGCGATTTTAAGTAAGTTACAAATACCGCGACTTTGAACCATGCTAATGTGGAAAACATAAGATTATGGCATTTAACTAGTAATTTTGTGTGAATTTTCCAGTATATGTCCAAGAATTCTTGTGGATGTGAGGAAAATAAACATGTCTACAACTATTTTGGGTTATAGAACTTCATCCCCCATTATGATTGCTCCAACTGGCATGCACAGATTTGCACACCCTGAAGGTATAATTCATTTCTTTTACCCTTTTTTTCTCTTTTGATATTTTGTTTTCTAATTGGTTTTTTTCTTTTTTAAATAATTGGTTTCTGAAATGGAAATTATCTTCTATATATTCCAGGGGAAGTTGCAACAGCTAGAGCTGCAGCTGCATGTAACACCATAATGGTAGGAAAATTTCCATTTGTCATTCTATTCAAAAGAAGGTTAAATTAGCAATTCTGACTCGGATAATAATAAATTGTCAATTTGGATATTTCAGACAGTGTCCTTCTCATCACACTGCACTCTGGAGGAGGTTGCTTCAAGTTGTGATGCTGTCCGCTTCTTTCAGTTATATGTAATATTTTATTTTTATTTTTTGTTTTAAAAATGATAGATATTTCTTTGTTATAGCATGTGATTTAATTCATATTTCATAATAAGTAGTAACAATATACGTTGGTTATTAGGTTTACAAAAGAAGAGATATAACTGCTCAGATAGTACAAAGAGTTGAAAGAAATGGGTTCAAGGCTATAATTCTCACTGTTGATTCTCCAAGACGTGGTCGAAGAGAGGCAGACATTAAGAATAAGTGAGTAAACTCTTTCTAGGGTTAAATCCAAAACTCCATCAAGTCATACATCATTGACATATGAAGGCTGGGTGGATCGGACCTATTGATCATAATCTTACGCTCTACTTATAAAATTTATTTGATAGGGGTCTATATTTACATGTAGGGTTGATAGATATTGTGAGTGAGGAGGGAAACCAAAACTAATAGACTGATTCGTCCCCATTTTTTTTCAATTGGAAATGACATTATTGTTTTTAGTCACCTATATTGACTTTTCGGCAAAAAGTAATTGATCGACCCTAATCAAATAATTCTGATATAAATCAGGTTAATTAGATAATTTTGTGATGATGTATTCAATTTTATACCATAAGATCCATATAAACCTGGGCATATATTCCAAAACCAAAACCAAGCCCTACATAAACACTGGGATAGGGGGTTGGTTTTGGATTTTTATTCATTATGTCTACCATTCCATAAGATTGGAATTTAGAAATATCTTTAATAAACTATTTTAAATCTAGAGAGAAAGAGATTGTCATCCCATAGCATATGGATGTTCTCTTCTTCTTTTTTTCCAACAAAATTGGAGCATTAACACTTGTAACTCTTTCAGGATGATTATTCCTCAATTGGCAAATGTCAAGGCTCTCATCTCAAATGAAGTTGTTTGTGTAAGTGAAATATATAATGTTGTGTTAGCTACATTAGTGCAGTCTCTTAAGGGACATAAATAATTTTTAAGTGGCCACAATCAAATATCTTGTTAATTTTAAAAAAGTAATAATAATTTCAAATTTGTATAGACAAAAAAATACCATTAGTATTGATTTTACCAATACTTTGGCAGGATAAGCGTTCGGAACTTGAAGCTTACGTAGCAGCAACTAAGGATGCCTCTCTTTCTTGGAAGGTATTTTTTCTATTAGTTTGGTCAATTTCAGTAATTTTTATGCGACACCGCATCCCATATATGTATAAACAGTGTGAGCGTTATAAGAGTATATGTTTAGACGATCACTTTCACATTTTCATTTTGGTATAGTACTAAGAACGGTTAACATGTAATTAACTATAGAAATTGATCGGTCCCTAAATCACACTTGTGGACCCTTAAGTATGGAGTGTGACAATTTTATGTGCACTATCTTCTAATTATTTGTATGCCTGACTTTTGCAGGATATAGCATGGTTAAAATCCATTACCAATTTACCAGTTTTGATAAAGGGAGTTCTCACTAGTGAAGATGGTAGAGTTTCTCCATTTGTTTTTCACTTTCAGTAGTAATAAAACATAACTTGAGTTGTTGATTCACTTTCTCTTTACATGATTAAGTAAGTCCTTGTAATTTAATTCCTTTTGCAGCACTAAAAGCATTGGAAGTGGGAGTTGCCGGAATCGTGGTGTCTAATCATGGAGGTCGCCAGCTAGATTATTCCCCAGCTACCATTACTGTTCTGGAAGAGGTAATTTTGGAGGGGGAAAATGGGGATCGAACCATCTTAATAGGTTCAGTCTCACTTTTCTCTCACAAAAATTCATCTCGATTTTACTTGCAAAAGTAAGGTCTGCATAGCAAACTAATATTAGATTTGTATGAAAATGACGAATGTGTCTCTCACTTATAGGTATGTAAGTCTATAATTAATTGTAATCCCCTTCAGCGCTTAGGCGTATTTATTATAAACTTTGTGATCATTCTCTTTGGAGAAGAGGTTAAAATTGTTTACAAATTTACAAAAACGTGGATAATAATTATCAAGTATAAACGAGATAGATACTAACCATTTTTATGCGAATTTAATAACAGTTTATTATTTAATTCTTTGACAAACAATTTTGAGAGTCTGGAGATCTTTTTTCGAAGATAAGAAACTAAAGTGGATCTATCCATAACATATTTATGATTTTAATATCTTGTAGCCCACATATAATACTAATGGAAATTGTTAACAATGGTGATATTTTAGGTGGTTCATGCCGTTAAAGGGAAAATTCCGGTCTTTATGGATGGTGGTGTGAGGCGAGGAACTGATGTTTTCAAGGCTTTGGCTCTTGGTGCACAAGCTGTCTTGGTAATATTCTATGTTTATATTGGGGTCTTGGTCGCAGCACTTGAGTTTCTAATTGTTGCGACTTTTGTACAGTATATACTGTTACGTTTTAGATACACTTTATAATGTAAAATTGCACTGACATTAAGGGCGAAATAAGGAATTTGTCACCATTGGAAAAAAAATTACTAAAAGTTTTGGAGGAGAGGAAGGGACGGAATTCAATATTTATAAAGAAATCTCACGAAAAATGAAAAAAAAAAATCTTAAAAAATTTGTGGTTTCTGAAATGTTGATTTGTACGGCGAATTCCTTTCCTAGTATCTTCTGATGTGTTGTGTATTAATTAATGTTGCAGATTGGACAGCCAGTCATCTACGGATTGGCAGCGAAGGGAGAAAATGGGGTTAAAAGAGTAATTAACATGCTGAAGAACGAGCTTGAGGTCACCATGGCTCTTGCTGGCTGCTGCTCCGTCAAGGACATCACTAGACAGCATGTTAGGACAGAGTATGACAGATTCTTAGGAAAATTGAGAGGTGAAACCGTTCCAAAGAGTATGGTTCCACCTTTTACGCATAAAAATACAACATCTTCGGTCATAAGAGAAGTGGATTCTGCTTATCTAAATGAGGGCAAGAGCATATTTCTTTGTAGGATGTAACTATTTTTTTTTTTTATTCTTTAATGTTGGGTGAGATTTATAAAGTGATTTTTTTTTTTTATGAATAAGGGATTTACAAAATGTCGAATTCTATGTATTGAGTTGAAATGGGATTACCAACTACTTTGGATAGTTTTCACAGCTGACTAAAATAATATTAATTTATTGGACTCCATATTTCATATTAAATCGCAATATTTTACTGAATGTGTCGGAGATAAATACTTGAGCGAACCTAATAAAGTTGATATTCAATAATAAAAATTGAAAATAACTATTTTTACGAAGAATTATACCAGAAATAAGCAATTTGTAGTGTATTGTGTATATATATGAATGATATGTTCCTCTATTAATTACCAGCTTTTACATCGCCTAATTGCAAGCATCACAGCTTTGGTGAATTCTATTTAAAAATTCATTCGTGTGCAAGAAGTTAATTAACGTAACTGAGAGATTATATATAGTCTCTATGTAATATTTTTATTTTATTAGTAACGAATTGATCGTTTAATAAGATGTTAAATCAAAGTAAAAAATTCTCCACTAAATTGCAAATGAAAATTTTCATGAAGAGGTGAGTAAAATAATCCACGTTCGACTTGTTTTATTTTATTATGAAACATATGAAAACTTGTAAATTTCTTATTAAGCCATTTAGATTTAGACAGACGATACAATTTCTTTTTTTACAATATCTAAATCAAATTTTACTGGGTTATAGCAGTATTGAATCGTGTCAGCCCAAACTATTAATAAAAATGTTCGGATCGACACGATAAACCGAGCCGACCCGTATTGGCACATCAGCATAAAAAGTCTTAGGTCACAAGAACGATCACCTAAGACCCCATCTAAAATAAGGCTTCTAAATAGTAAATACTATATTCGGTAACATTTGAAGCAATTAAAAGTTTATGCAAGTTAAAGAAGGGAAAAAAAAGAGAGTGAATGATTTATTTTAAATTTAAATTATTTTTTTATTTTATTTTAAACTTAAACTTTACTTTCGATTCTTTTTGAGCTTAAACAAATTTATGGATGCTCCGATATAGAAAAAATTTAAAATTCCAACCAAAATAGATGATGTGGCTAAAACTATGTCATTTTACCTGGGGTATTTATGTCCGAAATGAAGAAAAATAGTGAATGATGGACTTAAACTTTTTTACTTTTCGGGTTTTTTAGACTTAAACTTTGTTTTCAACTAGTTTTAGACCTATTTATGTCTTCTCCACTATAACCACCATCACCATCTCCATCTCCTCCCATCCTTCTCACCCAAATAAAAAATTCAGAGCTACAATAACAATTTGAATAGTTGTCCAAGTGAGATTTTTTGAAAAGTTTCATTTGGGATTTCATTTTTGTTATTTTAGAATTTGGGTTTGTAGGGTCTTGTGAATATATTTCTTTATCAATGTCAATTTACTAGTATAATTTCATTTTCGAAGACCATTTTCATTGTTTTAATGATTTTTGAAATTGGTTTTGTCTGGAATATATCAAAAAAAAATTGCTTTGTCAAAGTTTTGTTGTTTTTGTTTCATTATAGTGAAGTAGCAGGCGATGTTGGAAAGACCGTCGATGGCCAAAGGGCCAGCGACGGTTTGGGGTTGGGGTTGGGTGGGTTGAAGAAGAAT
>JAOWBF010000034.1:225262-236350 GCA_028566175.1 Vinca major
GAAAATCATCATAAGCCGTCATGTCATTTTTGATGAAACACAATTCCCATTTGCTAAGTTGCATACCCCCCAAAATAGCACATATGATTTCTTAGATGATGGATTATCACCTTCTTTAATCCATTATTTTTCTACTGCTCATAATGTTGCTCCACAAAATGGCCCAAACACTGAGCCCACCTCACCTCCTACCCAAACCGGCCCCATCCATGAGCCGGACCCCCCAACTGCCAGCCCAATTCCCGTGCCGGACCTGTCCAGTCCAGCAAGGACTGCTGGCGTCCTTCCTTCCCAAACTACTGGGCCGGCTGCTTCAAGCCCATTACGGGCTTCTAATCTTTTCCCTCCCAGCGCACCTCCTCAAAATATTCCTAACCCAACTCATCCAAATCATCCACCTCCTCAGCCTGTTGTTACACGCAGCCAAAATGGGATTTTTAAGCCCAAAAAGCACTTCAATCTTCTTACGGTCTCTAAATCACCGCTGCCCCGTCACCCAGTATCAGCCCTTCGTGACCCGAATTGGAAAAAGGCCATGGATGATGAATACGATGCTCTTATTAAAAATAAGACGTGGGAGTTGGTGCCCCGTCCATCTAATGTTAATGTAATTCGGTCTATGTGGATTTTTGCTCATAAAGAAAAATCTGATGGTTCTTTTGAGAGGCATAAAGCCCGTCTTGTAGGAGATGGCAAAACCCAGCAGGTTGGAGTGGATTGTGGTGACACTTTTAGCCCGGTGGTCAAACCAGCTACTATCCGCACAGTTCTCAGCCTGGCTCTTTCTAAAGCTTGGCCAATTCATCAACTTGACGTCAAGAATGCTTTCTTGCACGGTGAACTTAAGGAGACTGTCTACATGCATCAGCCTATGGGGTTTCGGGATCCCGAAAAACCTGATCATGTGTGTTTGCTGAAGAAATCTCTTTATGGGCTTAAACAGGCTCCACGGGCTTGGTACAAGAGATTTGCTGATTTTGTTCATACTCTCGGGTTTTCCCGCAGTACATCCGACCATTCTCTTTTCGTCTATCGGAAAGGTACATCTATGGCTTATCTTCTGTTATATGTGGATGATATTATATTGACTGCTTCCTCTGATGAGCTTCGTAAGTCTATCATTACTCTTCTTAGCTCAGAATTTGCTATGAAGGACTTGGGTGAGCTTAGCTATTTTTTGGGTATAGCTGTGACCCGTCATTCAGGTGGTTTGTTTTTGTCTCAAAAGAAATATGCCACAGAGATTATTGATCGTGCCGGCATGTCTTCATGTAAGCCGTCACCTACTCCCGTTGATACTAAACCGAAGCTCAGTGCTATTTCAAACACACCGTTCGAGGATCCATCTCTCTATAGGAGTCTTGCTGGGGCTCTTCAGTACCTTACTTTCACGAGACCCGACATTACATATGCCGTGCAACAGGTGTGCTTGTTCATGCATGACCCGAAGGATGAGCACATGCACGCTCTCAAGCGCATTTTGCGTTACATTCAGGGTACTCTTGATCATGGACTCCATCTTTATCCTTCTTCTACTTCCACTCTTGTTTCATATACAGATGCAGATTGGGGTGGATGTCCGGATACCAGGAGGTCTACTTCTGGTTATTGTGTTTTTCTTGGTGATAACTTACTCTCTTGGTCAGCTAAACGACAGGCAACCTTGTCCCGTTCTAGTGCAGAAGCTGAGTACCGAGGGGTGGCCAATGTGGTTTCGGAGTCTTGTTGGTTGCGGAACCTACTTCTGGAACTTCACTGCCCTATCCAAAAGGCTACATTGGTTTATTGTGATAATATTAGTGCGATATATCTTGCTGGGAACCCTGTTCAACATCAACGCACTAAACACATAGAGATGGACATTCATTTTGTTCGCGAAAAGGTTGCTCGTGGACAGGTTCGAGTATTACATGTCCCTTCCCGTTATCAGATTGCAGATATCTTTACCAAGGGTCTCCCTTTGGTATTATTTGAGGATTTTCGGGACAGTCTCAGCGTTCGACGTCCTCCCGCTTCGACTGCGGGGGTGTGTTAGAATATATGTCAATATATTTTGATTAGTGTATATTTGGTATAATGTATATTGACCTCCTTAATTGTAGGTAATTAGTTCATGTTAGAATTTATGTCAATATATTCTGATTAGTGTATATTTGGTATGGTGTATATTGGGCTCCTTAATTGCTCCTTAATTGTAGGTAATTAGTTCCTAATTTATAGCCTCACCTATGTATATATATAGCTGTTTATGCAATTGTGAGAATCAAGGGAAAATAACTTCTTTCAATAAAGAACTGGACCGAACAACTCTTCCTTGACTACATCTGCACTTGGGTTAATTTCAACTATTGTGGGCTGCACAAAGTTTCCTTCGGATTCAATAATGGAACCACCAACTAGGATCTTTCCTCCCTGCAAATGAAGGTAGGTTTGAAATTTTTCGCTTAAGCATTACGGCAGCAAGGCACCAAATCGGAACTCCAACCCCTTTGCCCGAACTAAAAAAGGGAATAATAAGGATAAATATAATCACGTGTGGAACTTCAGTCGCATTGAATTTGGTCATATTGTGATATTTCAAGAGGCAATTGGAAGAGCATTCAGATGACAAAAAGACTAACAATAGTTAAGTATGCAAAACTGACGATTCTGATTTCTATATGTTCTTTCTACCAAATATGACTTCACTTGGACGAGCAAAAGAGGATGATCATTTGATTATGCCTTGTTGGTTATTTCAGTATCAAGAGACTGAACATACCTGAGATTTGAAGACTTGAATTCCCTTCTCGAAGTTCTCCCTGGAGGTACGAGTATGCAGTGGCCCCAGCAGTGTACCATTCTCTAATAGGTCACCGATTTTAACTTGTTTGTACGCATCAAGAAGGCGGTCAAGTACCGTCTGATATACGCTTTCAAGGAGTAGCTTCAATATTCAAAAGAGCAGTCGAAAAATGTAAGTACTTTACCAACCAAAAATGGTGTAGAGAACATAAAACCAATTTCATTTATACCAATCTACGGCATGTTGTACAACGTTGACCAGCTGTGCCAACTGCAGCAAACAAGACGGCGCGCACAGCAAGTTCAGTGTCAGCGTCATCCATGAATATTATTGCATTATTTCCACTTAATTCAAGCAGGGATTTTCCATATCTCTGATTCACCGTCTGTTGAACCATTGAACCCACCTGTCGTAGACATAATTGAACCAAGTGAAAAAGACTGGGACAAAACCAAGAAGCAATATAAACAGATATATTTTTTAACGAAAGCAATATATTATGTGATTACACACAAGCAAAGGGCTAGTTGAATGTTGCCTCGTCAAGCATAAAAGGATACGAAAAAAGATGTAAGAATTTTAAATAAATAAGCTTCTATATAAATGTTTTTGTTCAAGAGAAACTATCTGAACTTACATTTGAGCTCCCAGTAAATGAAACTAAATGGATGCGTGTATCTTCTGCTATTGCTTGGCCAATTTCAGCACCACCACAAAAAGCCGTGAAAATGGCACCTGGTAAGTTGTTCTTCTCCAACACCTCAGTAACTAGTCTTGTCATTGCTATGGTAATCAAAGGTGTAGTTGGAGCACCTTTCCTGCAATGATAACATATGAAGAAGTGGTCATGACCGTTTTTCTATGAAATGGAACATGGGATCCAATAATTTAGTGGTGAATGCAAAGAGCTCTCCAATTGACAATGGTAGGTGAATATGATCTTTCTTTAACAGAGGGTTTTTTATAGAATAATGCAGAACATAGCAGCAAAGCGACATATACCACGCATATTTGCATCCGTTACACCTAAAGATGAAAGAAAAGGACTTACCAGACAACACAATTACCGCAGACCAGAGCTATGCATGCATTCCATCCTAAATGAGCAAAAATGGGTAAACCGTCAAGAAGTCAAACATACACATTTGCCTATCCAAGTCATTGAAATTGAAACCTTAAATTAAATGCCAAATCGGCAAATCCAAGAGATAAAAAATTTCTACAGGCAAATTAACCTAGGTAAAAGAGTAAAGACAAAGGCATCACAATTTTGTAAAAGTATTATCACCTAGAACAGCACATGGGAAGTTGAAAGCAGTAATTACACCAACTATTCCAAGAGGATTCCACATCTGTGCAAATAGAATTTTCATAGAAAACATTAAAGTAGCAGTTTCAAATATGTATACTTTCTCGAATTTTTGAGCATCAAAATCAGCATACCTCAAACATCATGTGATTGGGACCTGTTGAGAGAGTAACCAAAATCATTCCAGGAAAAAGATTTTCAGTTAGATGGTTAGCAGCAGATTAGGTGTATAATGTCTAGAATGGAAAACGCAAACAGCTAAAAAATCAATATCCCGAAAACCACCAGTTATCCAACAAAGTAGCAAGATGAAGACTGAACTCACGTTCTGAAGGAATGATCGATCCATTTAGTTGGCGACTTAATCCCACAGCAAAATCGCACATATCAATGATCTCCTGCAGGATTTTTACGTCAAACAAATGAAAATGGGTATACAAGTACTAAGCAGAGACTCAAAGCAACAGAACAATGTCAGATTTCATCTAATTCACAGAACAATTTATTCCCCTGGTTTGAAAAGGAGGGCCATACTGAAACACTAAAAAGAGCAAAAAATAGTCAGAAACTTTTAGTTACTTTCAAGTCAGAAACTTCAATTTTGCATCACTTACCAGTTTCAGGTATACGATTAACTCCATATCTTGTCATAGAATGTTAATCATGGATCCATGTTTAAGCTAAGTATAATGACTAATCTTTAGGAACTGTTTTTTTCTTCTAAATACTAATATTTAGGAACTTAGATACCTATTTGAGTCTAAATGTTAATCTCTGGATGTTTATTCATCTCATCCACACAGAATAACAAAGCATTGTAGTTTTTTTTTTATAATTTGCTGTCTATATAGTATATATAAAAAATTGCACCGCATATAATCAGAAGTGGACAAATTCTAGAGTACATGACAAGTAATATACATACTTGAACCTCTCCTATTCCTTCAGCAAGAATCTTCCCCATCTCAAGTGATACAAGTCGACCTAGTTGATTGAGTTTTGCTCTCAGTGCATCGCCAATCTGCCTAACAATCTCTCCTCTCTTTGGAGCTGGAATCTGAAGCCAATCAAACATCCATATGATATCTATTAGCACACATCCCAGTTTGTTCAAATATGTTGCAATACGTTATAGGATAATCGCCACATTTTTCCAAAATTGACAAATTCGAGAAAGCTAAATCATATAGAAAATTCCAAAACATAAAATCTTGAACTAAAATCTTAAGGACATACTTGCATCCAAATCTTTGCTGCTTCAGAACAAGCTTGCATTCCTTCCTCATAATCTTGTACAGAAGCCTCAACAACTTCTGCAATGGCCTGAATAAAAAGACCAAATTTTCCAGAGTTCATAAGAACGTCAAAGAACAAAGTTAATAGCATTTGACCAGCCATTTTTAAATAACCCAACTCTATTTCAGTCCAAGATCATGTTTTTAATCTTTGATCAGCCAATTCAAGCAGATGGGTAAGAACAAAAAAAAAGGTCATACTCAGTGCACAAGTCTCCCACATCAGTAGTGTCTGGGAAGGTTCCGATGTATGCAATCTTACCCTTAATTTTTCTATAAAGAGACTGTTTATAGGGTTCTAACCCGTGACCTAGCGGATATCAAGTAAACACTTGCCCATCAGGCCAAGCGCAACCTTCATGGGTAAGAACAAATGCTGTCATAAAAGCACAAATCGCAAAGTTTGCTTACTTCTTATCAGCTCGTCAGGCTTGAATTTAACCAACAAGAATAAATTTATCTTACATTTAGGATCAAGCATGAAATGTTTAATACTAAAAAAGCTCCAATGTTTTTCGATCCCCTCAAATCCATTAAAGCAGAAAACAAAGATTTATTAAAATCAAGAAAACAAATAAGATCAACAACAGCCACTAAATAAATACTTGGAAAATACATAAATCAATCAAAAAGAGATAAAGAGTAAACCTGATTGTTAGCAGGATTAGAAGAGGAAATTAAAGGCCCATTTCCTTTCCAAGTGCCATTAACATAGCAACCCAGATTACGAGGCCCGATTCCAATTTCCTTGAGGAATTCATATTCTTTCTTTCCGAAACTCATTTCTGCAATTTCCCACAAAAAATTCTGCTTGTTACTAACTTCACACATAATAAAAAGTGCCCCAAAAAAAGATCAAGAAAAATTGAGGGGCGAAAGAGGATTAACTTACTTGAATGAACTAGGTAAAAAAATTGATCAAGAACGGAAGTTGGAGCTGAGATTGATGACGGTTTCGTTCTTACTCATCCATCAGTGAATCTATTTATAGTAAAAGACACTGATAGGCAAGAAGACGAGACGTAGCAACTGAGAACTCTTTTTTTTAATAAAAAAATTACTGACCACAAAATAATGTTAACATTTAATTTTTTCACGTAAAAAATTATTAAAAATAATAAAAATTTAATCTAAAAGGTTAATATATCTCCATTAACTACTTCGTGGACATTGAAATTGTAGTTAAAAAAATAATAAAATGAGGACAAAAATAGTATAAGTTCATTAAATTTTTATTGATAGTCCAAACGTTAATATTATTTTAGAAAAAATTTGAAGTCCAAATGTTAATATTATTTAGAGACGGAAGTAGTATTATATAAGTGTCTAGCATTATTGATCTGACTAATTCAAATTCAATCTAGATGACATTCATCTGAATTAATCAGAAAACGAGCAAGAATTATCACTTCAATTGGCCCATGTACAAATGACTTTCGGCACTGGTGCGTACATTAAATGATAAATAATAATCTATTTATACGAAATCAGATGTCTTATTTTTTTTTTTTGTATAGAGGACCAAAGACGTCTAATTATAGATGGAATGAGTATTTTATTTAACTATTACAATTCAAAAAATAATAATTCCATATAATTTCTATTCAGCAAAAAAAAAATCCATATAAATCCAAAAAGGAAAAATAATAATTGGAGGTTTATCCATACATATGAAACATTCTATTAAGGGACAAAGAGGATGTTATCCTAATCCTGTTTTTGTAATAAGATATGGTGCTTAGCTAAGAAGAACACTTCTGATTTGGCAACATCACTACATTTCCTTCTCACTCCTCATTTTGCATTGATGTGGCCTAATCTGGATCACATGGTACATGTGGAGCAGGTCCATATCTGAATTTTCCAGCTAAGAGAGAATAACAAACCTCTCCAATTCTAGAGACCACCAAAGAGGGAAAGTTTGACATGGGTCCGTTCCCACATTCCTCTCACATAATTTTAAACATGACCCACATGCAAAGTAATATTTGTAGGCCTCCATGTCTCACAGGTACTCACAATGTTTGTCCCATAGGGAATTTTCCCCACCAAAGACGCCTTTCCCATCTAACCTATTCTCCCGGGTTAATTCTGTTTTTTTTACGTGGTGAGAAATTGATCCTTAACTTGTTGAATTGTGAGTTAAGACATTTAATTATCAAACTATTACCCGTATGACATTGTTAAGCCTTTAATTTACTTAACCTTACTGATAAATTGGGTTATATTTGATCATTAACTGTGTATTTTAAACCAATTGTGTTATACTACTAACACAATTTGTTTATGATTTTTTAATACATAATAAACACATATAAATGACAATGAATGCCTTTTTATGAATTAAATTACCATATCATTACTGCATAAATAAAATTGACCGATTTTCTTGTTTAATTTGTGATTGCTATACTTGGATGAAAAATAATTTATAGAGGTAACAAAAATTGGATATATTTCCTTCACAATAATAAATACATTGGTATGATTATAGTATTAAACACAAAATATTCAGTTTTTGGACCGCCTGAATAAAAAATTCATCGCAGATAATATAATTTTTAATATTCGTTGCATAAAAAATAAAGTGTTACATAAGACATATATTAACGATGAAAGAATAATGTATCATTTGTCTATAATCTTGTAACATTTATTATAATAATTTAAAAATTGTATCATTTGCAAAACATGTTCAATATATACTGATTTTTTTTTTCCGTCAAATAACTAATGACAGGTAGAATAAGAATAAACCTTGCCAAATTCAAACAAACCTCGAAAGAAACTTCCCGGAAAACATATGATCAAACTCTTCAACAAAACTCCAAAATCTTCATCTTCTTCTCCCCAACTCTTATCTTAATCATCTGAATTTCTTCTTGGTACACTGCATCAACCTCTTAATTTCAATTGGTAAGACGCTTCTCTTCATCGTTTCTATCCAAAATCGTCATTCTTTTTATTAACTCTAGGGACATATTCCGATTTCGTCCCTAGGGTTCTAAATTATTTTTGTATATGTGAACAATTTGAGTTTTAAATACCGGGCATGAGGCAATTGAATGGCTTTTACAGTAGTAAAAGATCCCAATTTTGGGGAATTTTCAATGGGTTATGTGCCCTAGTTCTAATCTTCTTTTTTTACAACCGAGAAGATGTTCTTAAGAACCCATTATTGCGGCGGCCCTCGGCTATGGATTACCAACCTCAATGGAGCTCCAGGAGTGGATTCAATGGATATAAGGTTGTAAATTACCGGCAAATGGTTGAATTAAGTGTTAATTCTTCTGATAGTTTGTCTGCGACAAATCCGGAATTTTGTTCTGGATTGTTTGAGCATATTGGTTATAAAAGTAGTTGTGAGTTCTTGAAAGCCAACCCTAAGTGCACATCTGATGGATTCTTTGATTATATAAAGTTTTACTATTGTTCTTGCAATGGAAGCTCATGGGCTTTTGTAGTTTTTGCTATTTGGCTTTTTGCATTGTTCTATTTATTGGGAAATACTGCGGCCGATTACTTTTGCTGTTCTTTGGAGAAGCTGTCAAGCTTGCTGAAGCTTTCCCCTTCGGTTGCTGGAGTTACTCTTCTTCCACTTGGTAATGGTGCCCCGGATGTGTTTGCGAGTATTGCTGCATTTATGGGCACTGGTGCTGGGGAGGTGGGGCTTAATAGCGTGCTGGGTGGCGCGGTGTTTGTAACTTGTATTGTTGTTGGTGTTGTTTCTCTTTGCGTTTCTGATCAGGATGTTCAGATTGATCAGAAATGCTTTATTCGGGATATTGTATTCTTCTTTGTAACTCTGTTGTCTCTAATGGTTATCTTGATTGTTGGTAAAGTTAGTGTTGTGGGAGCAATTGCATTTCTATTGATATACGTCGTTTACGGCTTTGTTGTTGCTGCAAACGAGATTCTGAGGAAGCAGGTACAGAGGTTGAAATTGGATGCTGTAACGCCTTTGCTTCCTGTGAAAGGAAACATATTCTCTCAAGGAACAGCGGAGGATGACTCTTTCTATAGTCCCTTACTGGACATCGAGGCCGAAAGTGATGGAGTGCAGTCGAATAGTTCCCTGCCACAGTGGATGTGGGCTTCAAATGTGGCTATCTATTCAAACCAGTCACTGAAGGGGCCTGATGATGAGAGAGTATTATGGGGATGGCATGATGAGAGCATAGAAGTTGTGAGCCCGTCGTTCTCCTTCTCTAAGTTATTTTCCCTTCTGGAGCTTACTTTGATAGTGCCAAGGCGATTAACGATTCCCTTAGTTGAGGAAGAAACTTGGTCAAAATTTCATGCTGTAAGTAGTGCTTCCTTGGCTCCAATACTTTTAGCATTTCTGTGGAATACCCAAGATAATGCAAGTAATCTAAGTAGAAAAGTTGCATACTTAGTTGGCATCTCAGTGGGCTGCATGCTTGGTATGTTAGCCTATAAGTACACAAGATCAGATCACCCACCTCGAAAGCTTTTACTTCCATGGGTTTTAGGTGGGTTTTTGATGAGTATTGTTTGGTTTTATATGATTGCAAATGAGCTTGTAGGGCTGTTTGTTGGACTAGGTGTTATCCTGGGGGTTACTCCCTCAATTCTTGGGCTAACTGTATTGGCCTGGGGAAATTCAATGGGTGATTTAGTGTCAAATGTTGCATTGGCGATGAATGGTGGTGACGGCGTGCAGATTGCTATGTCCGGATGCTATGCAGGTCCAATGTTTAATACATTGATTGGCTTGGGAATCTCGTTTTTGCTAGGAGCCTGGTCAGAGAAACCTGGTTTCTTTACCCTTCCACAAGACAAAAGCTTGTATTACACGATGGGATTCCTTGTTTCTGCACTTACATGGGCACTAGTAATTCTACCAAGGAATGGCATGCGTCCTAACAGGACGCTTGGAACGGGCCTTATTACCATTTATATGCTATTTCTCTTTTTAAGGGTTGGTGGTGCCACTGGTATACTTTCATTTACTGGACTAAGCTGATCTCCTATAATCTTGTATACAAAGCTGAGTCGGACATTGTTACTTGACTTGAGAAGTTGAAATTTTAAGGACAGGTTAGATCTTGTTGCACCAGACACGAATTTCTTATTGCGATCATATAATCTATGGGTTACACTTGGTCTCTGGAGGGCTGTATTTAGGTCTTAATTTCATGGCCACAGATTGCAGCTATATGTATATTGATATTGTATCATGTACACTATATAATGTACTTCTATTCTATTGAGTAGGGTGGGTACATTGTGTAATATACTAACCATTTGCCCGGGAAAAAAAGAAAAAGAAACCATAGGTCTATATTCAATGTCCTGAATGAATATTGCCTAGAGTGCAGGACAGGTACGTTAGGAAAATGCTTGCATTCAGCAAATATTGGAATCTTGTTATTAAAAAAATAAAAAATTATTGGGATTGATTAAGATTGAGTGTTGTTTAGACTAGTCTCAAACTTAAATTAAATTATGATAGATTTAAAGTTTGAAGTTTAATTCGCATACTCAATCTAAAGAGAGTTTTGAACACTATAACCAATTCAATTACACCCATTGCATCCGAGCACGTACGTGCTAGGAAGCTGCAAATGATCATAAAACAATTGAATCAACCCCATTTGATGGGCAAAATAGTCTATTTAGTCCTAAATGTATTTACACATAATGATTAAGGTCCTGATTGTTTAATTTATACTTTT
>JAOWBF010000034.1:256401-267325 GCA_028566175.1 Vinca major
GACATAACATGGTCACCATACGGACCCTATTGGCGACAAGCGCGAAAAATGTGTCTAATGGAATTATTTAGCGCAAGAAGGCTAGAAAATTATGAGTATATTAGAGTGGAAGAATTAAAATCATTTTTATTAGAGATTTACAAGAATTCCAGTCGGCCGATTTTATTGAAAGATTATCTTTCTACGGTTAGTTTAAATGTGATTAGTAGAATGGTTTTGGGGAAAAGATATTTAGATGATGATGAGAAGAATTGTTCAATTGTTAAACCAAATGAGTTTAAGAAAATGTTGGATGAGTTGTTTTTACTTAATGGGGTGATTAATATTGGTGATTATATACCTTGGATTGATTTCTTGGATTTACAAGGATATATTAAGAGGATGAAAATTGTGAGCAAGAAATTTGATAGGTTTCTTGAACATGTTCTTGATGAGCATATTGCTAAAAGGGAACAAGTTAAAGAAGACTATGCAAGTAAGGATATGGTTGATGTGCTTTTGGATCTTGCTGATGATCCAACTTTAGAAGTCAAACTAGAGAGGCATGGAGTCAAGGCTTTCACACAGGTATGTAATTACTAATATATCATATCTTAATCTTATCTTATCTACATTAATTGTTTATCTATTTTATGAACCTCAAATTAATCTCAAATTCAAACTAAATTCTTTCATGAATTAGTGCTTATATTTTTGTTATCAGAAAGAATGTAAATCTCAATTTGAATATTAAACTTAAAGAAAATATGGTAATGGCCCAACATTTCTTTTACATTAATTATGCAATGTTTACTTCTACTCAATTAATGTAAGAGAAATATGTGATCAATCTCACAAGTATGGTCATAAAATTGAGTGACTCCCAACAAATCCTTACCATTTTATATCTTAAGTAAATCATTATGGCCAAAATGATACACGAATATAAATTGATTTATAGTCAAGTGTCAAGGATTCAACCTTGTTAAGAAGAAGAAAAAAAAGAATTTCAACATCTAACTGAAGAAAGAAAAGAAGTTTTAATTTTTTTTTACCTTTGTTCATTGTAATGCATTAATTAGACTAGAATACCGATTTTGACCACAAGTCTTTGTTGTCTTTAGGAGGCAAAATTAAGAGGTACGGGTGAATTGTTGTTCCGGTCGAATCTTTCTCTAGTAATATCTTCTATATTCTTAAATAAAATAGTTGTCAATGTAATGCAAAATTTATTATGAAATAACAACTAGACCGGAACGGTCAGGATCAAATGCCATCAAATTTCCACCATTAGCAATAAAGTTATAAAGTGAATGAAAAAAAAACTTACGTAGAAGGTTTTATTTTATTATTTTCAACAAAAAAAATGAGCAGGATCTACTAGCTGGAGGGACTGAGAGTTCAGCAGTGACAGTGGAATGGGCAATCTCAGAACTACTAAAGAAACCAATAATATTTGAGAAGGCAACCGAAGAGCTGGATCGGGTTATCGGGCAAAACAGATGGGTACAAGAAAAGGACATGCGAGATTTACCTTACATAGAAGCAATTGTCAAAGAAACAATGCGAATTCACCCTGTCGCACCATTGCTTGTACCAAGATGTACAACTGAAGATTGCCACGTCACCGGCTACGACATTCCCAAAGGTATACCCTACATTTTTTCCCTCCAAAAATGCATTATTTACATTTACATGGTAGATGAGTTTGAAAAGTTTGAATCATATATAAGTATAAACTTAAATATAATGAATTCAATCCCATTTTGGGACCTTTTGACTGATTTATGAGAATGTTCTGTTTACTACCCAAAAAAAAAATTATATTTATCTTGAAATTTTTATTTTGGTATGTTTGGATAATGTTAAATGCATAAGTTGTGTTCCCACCGTAGGAACTGAACGTGACATTAAAGTATCGAACTGTGTTACCAGCTAAAAGTGTAAAGCTAAGTGCTACACTGTGTGCACTAGAAGCAATGACGTATCTAGGAATACAGAATATTGGGGCACACAAAAATTCATTAATATTTTTTTAGCATGTTTCTATTATCTCTAGAATTTGTAAAGGTTTTGGAGAGTTTTTATTGTATTGGTGTGATCACTAAAAAAATTGTGTGAGGTCACTTATACATTTATCATCTAAATGGGTTAAATATATCATATATACTAATTTAATTTTTTTCCCTGGGATAATGTGACTCCAGTACCACCATACTACCTCCGTCTAAAAGTCACCTATAGGAAAATGAGCCAGGTTTAGGAGTGCGAGCATTGAGGGTGGAATTACTGTATTGGAGCATGTTACTAGCTGAAAGTGCATAACTATCCTGATATTGTCAAACCAATGAGTTGTGTCACGAACACAGAGCGTGAAAATTATTTTAAAATATATATTTGAAATATTAATTTTTTCCCTCTAAAATTTATCAAGAATTTTTTATATTATTCTTTTGATATACGTTTATGTTTCATTCATTTTCTCAACGTAGAATTGCTGAATTTGTTCAGGTACAATTGCGCTAGTGAGTAGTTGGACCATAGGCAGAGACCCGAAATTGTGGGAAAATCCAGATGAATTTTACCCGGAGAGGTTTCTTGGAAAAGCTATTGATGTGAAGGGACATGATTTTGAACTGCTTCCGTTCGGGTCGGGCCGGAGAATGTGCCCGGGCTACAGTCTGGGATTGAAGGTGATTCAGGCAACCTTAGCAAATCTTTTGCAGGGCTATAAGTGGAAATTGCCAGGTGGAATGAAGGCTGAGGATTTGGATATGGAAGAAATATTTGGACTTTCTACACCAAGAAAGATCCCACTTGAGGCCATTGCTGAGCCTAGGCTCTCTCCTACTCTTTACTCGCTGTAACTTTTTCTTTTTTTTTAAGCTTCTTGCACTCTTCTTCGATTATTATAAAAATAAATAATGTATCAGTATTGTGTGCATTTGACTCTTCTTCAATGCAGTATGTCGTTTCAATACAATGATAATAAAAAAAATATGTTACTTTACTTGGAGTATGTATTATAATAACTTTCAGCATAATAGTTACTAGTAACTTTCTTAATGAGTTCTTTTATTTAGCAAAAAAAAAAAAAAAACTTTCTTAATGAGTAAAATTTGATTTTTATATTGCGCGGTAAAATTCTATAATATTTCTAAGTATTAGAAAATAATCCTCAATTATTAGTTGAGTATACATTTACGGCACCAAATTGTGGTTGAACGAAAATGAAAATATAAGCATAACGGAATAAGTATCGAGAGGACGGGAACTACATCTAAGCATAACATGATAAGTGTACTTGATGGACAGACTCATCTTTAGCACATTGCTGATAGATCTCAACTGCTGGGACACTTAATAGCAGACGAGATTAGTTATTAATAATCAAATGTTCCACGCTAACAAAGAAACATTGTCAGTAACATTACTGAATTGGATGATGAGTTATACACACTTATGTCTATAACCTCAACTCTCCTCGTATCTTCCTGTAGGACAGAAGTTGCTATCCAAACTAAAAAATTCTAATATAGGGCCGCCCTTATTGGACTAGCCCCACAATCGTCTCACATGAGTTGAGACGAGACCCACTTTGTAGGTATGCTACACCCCAACTCATGAGTGCCGTGGGGATTGTGGGCGACTCCATGCCAAAGTGACCCGCCTAACCCCATAAATCACAGCCAAACATCAAACTATTTTCTTGGCAGGTTTAACTTGTCTAAGTTATCCACAATAACCAATATCAATGCTAATTAATCATTGAGTTATCATCAAGAGAGAAACTAATAACCTTCCCACAGCACAAAGCGACTAGTCACCATACCACAAGGCATAAGGCATATTTTTAAATGAAATAATAAATAAATAAACCATATGGAGAGATTTCGCGTAGAAAAAATTTCAATTTTCTTTTAGAAAATACAAAACTAATAAAAAAATAAATAAAAGAATCCATCCACACCCCTTTAACGAAACCAACCCTCTAAATAACAACAGATAAAACCCACTTATCAAAATTGCAGTATACACAACCACTTGTTGCTGAATCTTTTTCTTCATATCTCAGCAACAATGGGAAATTTTCTCTTCCACCTGTTTGAAATACGAAGCAAAAGAAATATTTATCTACTCTTTCCACAAAACGATGACAATATACTACTATTAATCTATAAAATGAAAGATGTCTTCGCGATCTATACCTCGTTGTCCATGAAGGGCAAGAAAAACAATATTTACGGTAAGAGAACCTGCAACATTGATCAAAATACAAGTCTAACTAAATTAAACTGCTCAAACCCCAAGAAAAAGAAAACAGAAAGAATAAAGCGTCTTGAATACCTTAAGGTTGACAAAAATGGACAACGCGGAGCTGTTCCCTGATAAGAAGCATGTAGGAAAAATATGGGATAAATTTGCATCGGCTGAAAATGTTATCTAAAAACCAAGCTGCCATTCTGCTGGACTCTCAAATTCTCAATGAGCGATTGATAAAATGATCTGAATGCCTTGATGTCATTACCCTGTCAAAGAAACAACTATGTCAGACATGCCATGAATATAACCTAGAGAGAACAGAAGAAGAGATTGGACAAACTGTAGCTGATGACACGGATCCGAATTAGACAACATAGACATGACAGTTTGTACGACAGTTTATCACATTCCGTAGGATAATTTAACTAGAATTCCCCTGTTTGTCGCAGTGAAAACATCATAACCCCAAAACAATTGAGAAAGTTCGGTAACCCTGTGACAGAATTGCTGTACCTGCAACTTTTGACAGTATTGCTCAGCCAAATCTTGAGGGCAATGGACATTCGGGAAACCTTTTGATACAAACTGAACAAGGAAATCATTGCCAAACTTCTCATACATAATCTTCTGAGCCACTACTATCTCACCAAACAAATTAAGCTGCAAAACAATGTAAAAATCAAGAAGGGACCAACAAAACTAGGTGCAAGTCACCAGACGAATTAATTCCAAGTAAACAGAAATCTTTTTGTTGTACAACAAGTGCTCTGTGCTATAGGGAAATATGTTGATAACAGAAAGGACATATAACAGATGATGTGAATTCGTTACATATTTGTTTTAACTCAATAAATCATGAACTTACAGTATTTGCATCACGGAACTCGAAGGACTTGTCAAGCACACTGTACAGGCAACAGTTGGTTGCAAAGGCCTCGATTACAAAGTTATGGAAACCGGGCACCTGGAATTTTTTTAATTAAATTGCCAAACTCCGTAGGCGCCAAAAACAAAAGAAAAGAAGTAAAGAGTGAAGATACCCTGTCTTCCCCAGAAGGCTTTACGCACCACTCTTTAATCAGTCTGACAAATATTTGTACACATCCCTGAGTAAACGAAAATCCCAAAGAATTTAGCTTCTATATAATACAATAACGCTACCATACAGGTAGCAGATCACCGACATTGTAAGGAAAGGGGTCCAATAAAGAAAGTGTCCATTTGTAAAGCACACACCTTCCTGATGAGGATATCCTTATGGCTACAAGATGCGTACAGCACCATCTGCATCATTTGGTCCAAGTACGCCCTACTTTTCGGAGAGAGGAAAACAGATGACAGATCATGTGTAGCAATCACATTAAGAAACGTGTAAAATGTTCGCTGAAGTTCCTGTAACTCGCGGATTTCCTATCAACAAAGAAAGCATCAACGAGAATTAAAATTTGAGTTTCAACATTCAAATGATACGACGTTACGAAAGGAGAGATAATCAGTGTGGGGAGGAAAGGTCTCAAACTGAATCATAAGGTTTGGGCATGAAATGCATATATCACTAAACACGGAATGCAGGATAAAGATATAAGGCCACAGCCGAATTCTCAATAGATATGTGAATACGGATATGGTAATTCCCACCACTTCTAACCCCAAGCCCCACCCAACAGATCTTCTAGCATGCCCCTGATCTTGAACTTTGTGCCATAAAAAAGTATTATGCCCACACAAGGGAAAGATTTAAAAGACAGATTATCAGCACCGTGTTCAGCACATACCTCTGTATTACCACCAGGTCCTGTTGAAAAGACATCCCTTGGAAGAATATTAAACACTCTACTAGCAATAACAGGGTACACTTCCTCCATTATGTCACGTACAGAACCACTGAATTTGCACATGAGTTGGTTCAACAAAACAAGGAATCCCAAAAGCTCCTTTGGCTGCATCTTTCACAAAAACGTAAATCTTAAATCACACTAAAAAATGTAAATTACTGAAGCAACCTACAGCACTTTAGAAGGATCAACGAACTAAACAAAGCAAGATTATATTTCTTAACTAAAACTTTACCCATATGACCCGAACAATGAAATATCGCACTATCTATACTTAAATAACTAGGAAATATAGTTGATTTTGTAACTATAGCTAGAAATTTATTTTAATCCACAACAGTTCCAAAGATGCAAACATGAAATTATCAGAGAATCAAAAACTATTCTTAGAGCAACCAAAGATACCATAGAAACTCTCTGAATATCTAGTACACCACAGTTGACACAATCCAGACTATAAATTCCTCGAGGAGGCAACGGTTTAATTATCAGTAAAAACGATAGAATGAAAAACATGATACGCACCTCGGTTGACAGAAAAGGTTTATGCAAAGTAAAAAGGATAGATTGTATACCTCACTCTCTGCCAACAACTGTTCTAATGCCTTTGGAAGAAATGGAAATACAGATGCTCCAAGAGTATCCACCATGCGATGAATAAATGATGTGACCTGAAAATGAGTTCATATTAGTTGAGGCCTTTGTGTCTTAGAATCAAACAAAGGACTGCAAATCATACCTTAGCACGCAGGAGTTCTGTTTTGGGGAAAACAACAAGAATTTGTAGCAGAACATCCAAAGTCTGGATAAAGATGAAAACAGAAAAAAATTATAAGCAATGGTTCAGTAACCAACTGGGATACTGATTTGGAGACAAGTAAATTCACAGCACCAACCTGCTTGAACATTACACCAATTGCAGGACGACTGGCAGTAACAAGACGCTCACTGAAGCCCTGTGATCCACAGAATCGAGACTTTATTTCAGAAATTCCCATGATTTACCAAACAAACACAAGAATCTCATGAAGAATGCTAAGCTAGAAAAGCAGGTTAGCACAATCTCATCATAGAACAAACAAATAAGTGCAACAGGAAGAAACCTTTCCCACTTTATCCAAGAAAGAAGATATCAGAAATTAAAAACACTTTTGCTGCCTACCAAGAAGGGAGGCAAACAGTTGAATGAAGCAAAAGTGCGAACTCCACGGTAAAAGGCAATTACGAGAGGTGCAAGAAAAAACAAATGGGGTACAACATTTCGAGAATAAAAAGTGTGACCTTGCTAAGGGCATTGATGGCCATGATTATTTGTTGGATATTTGCAATATTTCCCGAAGATTCTTCCGGGTTCTGAACTTCAGGATTTAAGAGGGCCACCTTCACCTGCTTAAAGTGTACCGAGATCAGCTAAACCACAATTAAAAAGCATTCCCACATACCAGTTACACACAAGGCCAAAATTATAGCAGCAATGGGGGGAAATAGACATGTTTAAAAGTTATCAGCATATAAACAACTAAAAATAATACAATCAACTAGGATTTAATACGGTCTAGATATTCAGCATAAGTAAAGAGGCTTTTCCATGTATTTTTCCTTTGTGGAATTTATTGAAGAATCCTCATGATTCTTCGACAGATACATACAGGTTTCTGCTAAGGGCCATTTGGAGGTAATCCAGAAGGAAGAAAAGGACACGGAGAACCCTAAAAGTTAATACAATATAAATATTATTTAACCTGCTGACAAAGAGGAGTAAGCAAAGCAGATAGGTAATCAGATTGCTTTTCAAGTGGTACATCTTCCATTCCAATTAGTAAGCCAATTGCCTGCAAAATATTAGCAGAAATAGAATTTAAAAAAGATAAATTAGTTTCTTCTTATGACCAAAGTAAAAGTAACTAATCTCCATAGGAGAAAGCATTTACTTCAAAAATGTGACTTCCATCTTCAGATGCCGAAAGTTGTTCTGGTGCAGAATCCATTTTCGTAAATTGAGCAACTTTACCTTGCAGACTCTGATGCAGATTCAGTGACTACATAAGTTAGATGGAGAAGAGTAATACAGAACTAGGGATGATTTAGTAAAAATGCAAGTGTGATGAGTGTAATTCCGATATACCTGCAAGATTGTCTCAATAAACGGTACAAGCTTTGATTTCAGCAGTTTCACAACCCTCATGAAAAGATAACTAGCCCTGCGACCCACATTGACATTTGGATGGTTTATACCTCTTTCATCAAGAAAAGCACCAAGTGCCAGATGTATGTATTGGGTATTTTCATGAACAAACTTCATATATCTCGTTATTGTCTCCAAATAAACAAGCGCAACAAGCCTATTAGAATGGCAAGGAAACCTCGTCGATAAAAGCATTGGTATCAGCTCCCCTAAGAGACCACTTCCAGTTCTAATGGTTTCATCAGTCATCGATTCTCCAAGAGAATAAAAAAGGGAAAGAGCAGCTTCTACTTCTTCAACATTTCTATCAGCAGAACATGCTACAGCATTAGATAATGAGTTCCTAATAAAAATCTGAGTCACCTCAGGCGCTACACGACCTACATTCCGGAGCAATACCAAGAGATCCTTCCGATATTCCCCCATCCTATCTCCCTCTTCCTTTCCAATTTTGTCTAACATGTTGAGATTATTACGGTAGATAGGGTCAAAACATATCTGCGAACGAATAACTTCCAGTATCTGGCCCACGTGAAGCAGCTGTGTCTCCGTCAATGAAGAGACATTTTTCATGGTCCCAACGTAAACTGAAAGAAACTGCACGATGCTGAACGTCGCATCAACCTCACAGTTCTGAATGACATAAAAAACAGAAGGTAGAACTTCATTCAAGAGCTCCACTGAAACTCCTTTACCATCCCCCAAATCCAATCGCTTGAAACATTCCAAAATCTCATTGGCATACCCGGTGAGCAAAGCAGCTACTTTGGAAACCAACTCAGAGTCGGTATCTTCTGATGCGACCAAACCAAAAACTCTCCTTATTTGTAGACTCTCCAAAAGTGTAAGCTTGGATTGTGGGTCCATCCGCTTAGAAAGAACCGCAAAAACACAACTGGAAGCAGCACCACGCACTTGATCCGTCAACCCATCAGATAACATCAAGTCAAATAACAACCGAATAAAAGTGTCATTTGCTACCAAACCAATGTCAATCCATGATACTAATCTCCTGGTACACTCCAATGCACTAGCACATAAATCCGGGTCTGAGGTCTTATACATTGAAACCACATCATACCACACCCTAACAATTTGAGGCACACACTGCTGCCGCATAGCATCCTTAATTCTCCCCGCGACAGCCGTTTCCTCAGAATTCCGAGGATAGTCCAAGCTAATCAATTCATCATCCATTGCATTTAAAACTCGACAAAACATATCTATAACTACTGTCCCTTTACTAAGATTCGGCAAAAAATCAACAAATACCGAAGGCCAAATTAACGGATACTCAAAAAATATCAATGTAACAATAACCTGAGCAAGCTTATTCTTTATAAATGTCAGGCTATCCAAAACCCTAACCGAATTCTTATCATTAACAACCTCATAACACGCCATGGAAAAGACCGATTTCCGAATAAACGACTTCTCCTCCACACTCATTGACGGATAACGAACATGAAGCGCATCCAGTAAACATTGCAGGCACCAAAACTGGACTTGAACTAACTTAGTAAAACATAAACGCTCTATACAAATACTGCAAATTGATGGGTTTTCTTTAATTTGCTGAATAAAAGCAATAGCTTGTGATTTCAAAACTGAATCAACCGCTCCCGATTCATCAAAACTTATTACAATCGCTTTTTCGAGATCATCCATTACAGTTTTTTGTTTTAAACCTAAACCCCAAAAGCAATCTTTGTAACTCCAATTACACTAAAATTCAATTTCAGAGAGTTCAAGTTCTTGATTATTTGCTTCTTTTTCTTTGCTATACAAAAAAGGTTTAAAAATTGAATGGAAAATCGAATGTAGGAAAATCAACGAGAAGCCTTACCCGTAAATCACGACTTCCGTGAATATAGAAAACATATAGAATCAAAGAATTTACAGGTTTGATTGAGAGAGATATTAGGGTTTTAAGTGAAAAAAGGTCTAGGGTTCTTGAAGTTGGCTCTGGTTTATATTTTTTTCTAAAAATTTATGCTTATTTTTTGTGGGTTTTTTATTTTAAAAAAATATATATGTAATGGGTTGGCATTCTTGCATAGGTCTTTGAGGGGGAAGAAAGAAAAGAAAACTCTGTGGACAGAGGTTTTGTCGAGGGGAAGGAGGAGACCTTGGGAGGGTTTTCAACGTATTTATACCTACCATCAATTTCATCAAAAAACAAATCACAAAAAGAAACAGATTTTTCATTAAAATAATCATTAAAAGGAATTTTTTTTTTAAAAAAAATCTGCATCTTCCAACACATAATAAATACTCCAAGGTCATGTTTTTTTTTAGCAAACACATATAACACAGGTCGTCAACAATAAATAAGGAGCGTAAAAAATATAGAACTTCCTTAATCATACCAAAAACCCTTTAATATTACATTTTTATAAAAAAAACTAGAAATTCTTGGCAAGCAAGTATACGTAACATCCAAACAAAGGAAATTCTCAAGCAAGTACAGAAATTCTTCGTTATTTTTCTTGCTTTTTGTTTATCTATTTCTTCTGTTTTCTTCTAGATTTTCTCTCTCTCACACACACACACACACATATATATATATATATATATATATATATATATATATGTGACAACCCGTAATTTTGTACCAATTTAAAAGTAATATTTTATTACTTTTCATTGACAAGGGTAATAG
>JAOWBF010000034.1:317295-336377 GCA_028566175.1 Vinca major
ACATGGACTCGTTGTGTCTTTAAATAACGCGTTTGATCAATGCATTGTGCCTACTTCAGTGCACCCCGGGATTTTGGTGTCTATTTCAGTGCACTCCTACAAAAACATTACCAATCTGAGTAAAAGCCCGTTCGAACCCTCTCATATTCAGATATTTTCTTTTATTTCTGCCTTTCCTGACAAGATAAAAGCTTGAACAACAACAAAACAGACCCCTTCAAAGTCCAAAATAAAAATGAAAAATTGCAGTTTCAGCTTCATGAAGATGGGTATTTGAAGTACCAACAATGTCCTTGATTATATTTGAGATTTATGTTGACTAATTGTTGACTAGCCAAAAAAATACACAGAATGATCCAATATGCAAATAGTAAAATGTTCTTTTACCCAACAAAAAAAAAAAGAACTCAATGTGTAAATCGTAAAATATTTAAGGACGAAACTTAAGATTTTGCCAACTCCTTATATAGGAAGTAATACAATAGTACTTTTCCTAACAAAGCGATGTGAGACAAAATTATAATATATTATAACCAAAATAATATTAGTTGGTTGTCCTTGTTGACTGAAGATATTTGACCTCAAAAAAACTTCAGAGAAAATTGAAAGCAACTTGGGCAATCTTTTGCTTGTTGCAAACTACAAGATTAACCAATATAAGTTGACTCAATTAGTAATGATTTGACACATCTTCATAAAGATCACGTATTCAATTTCTGTTGTCGATGTAAAGACTGTATTGGTGGGTGATCTGTAAATACCATTGTAAGAGACTTATGGTCCATACAGCCTACCCTACTCGTGGTGGAAACCCGAGCCAAACACACCCAAATTTTTTCTTTTAAAAAAACCACAAGATTAGATTATTCACCAAAAACAAAACCCACAAGATTAGAATCTAAAGTTTGGATGATTAACCTTAGACTTTTGACTTGACTATTGTATTTATCTCAATCAATGTTCGGTTTTGGCTTTTTTATCTTGAACTTAAAGTGAAGTTGGTCAATAAGAATCTTGATAAAAGTTGCTTCGGATTGTTTCAAGGGCAGAAAACTGTGTTATTTTAAGAGAAAAGAATTATTTAGCCAGCAAATTCCACCCGCTACTCCCACTCAATCGTTTCACTAATGTGAACGAAATACACTTCTTTTCAACATTTCTCTGGCTGAATAAAACAATTGATTGTCTAGATTTTTGGAGCGAACACATATTATATAAAACATGTGTTACATTCCTTCTGACAAGTGTTTATTACGAGAAAACGACTATAAAAAAAAGGTCAGTATACTGATATTTTTGGGCATTTCAACAGCATGAACCTCAAAGACAGCCCTCTAAGCCACCAAATCCATCATTAAATACCAAAATATGGAGAAGACAATTACATGAAAGTGCTGTAGAGAATGAAAGAAGAGAGAAAAGTAAAGTGCATAGACAAACATATATTTCGTTCTTTTTCTTCTTCTTTTAAATAGGGAGGGGATACACACGTGTCAAACCCGGGCCTCTGGTCCAGGGTCGGAACTACTGCGCGAACGGTACCAGCCTTTCTTGACAATATGAACAGACAACAGAGATGATCCTCTTTCAGGATACTTTGAACTTCAATGTAAGGATCACAGCCTTTTGTGCTTAACACAAACACATGACAACTGAAATGGACATTTGAGGTTCATTTCTTCTATACAGAAACTACTTGGAATGACATTGTAAGCTCGACAAGAACATCAGGTAAAAACACAAAGACAATGCAGCTATTGCTGTGATTTCTCCAACAATGCTGCAAACCGTTCTTTCCAATCTGTGACCGTCTCTCCGCCATTAACCACCTAAGACAGTGAAATTTTGAGGCCATTAAACTTTTTGGAATCACAAAACGTTTGCTGAAGAGAAATAAAAATGAAAGAAAACCAACGGCTGTGATCTTTTTCTTTCTTCGTTCCTTCTCTTTTTCTGTTTGGTGGTCTGAGGGGTTTAGAGGAGAGGGATCGGCAAGGAGCTTATTATGCTGTTGGTAATCATTAATCTCCGTCCTGGCCTCATCTTGTGAAGAAAATCACTTCAAGATGTCATCTCCTTAATTAACCGAGTAAAAAACGAGACAAACCTCAAATATCAATCCTTTCTCAGGAACTGCATCAAGAGCTTCAACACAGATGAAGGCAGCATCCTCTTTGCTAAGACTTCCTCTTGTCGCGCTACCCTGCCACAAATAATTTCTGGATTCATTCAAATGCCTTTTTATTTTACCATACTTTTACCATTCTAGAAATTCCGAAAATTACACAACTCTTTTATATTGAATGAAAAAACATTCTCAATCAACGTTTGCTTTAGACCTTTGCATTCTTCTATTCTCATATATACAGAGAGATGCATATTCTTTTCAATACCAGTTGTATGAATATTAAAATATTTAGAGTATTCACCATGATCAATCAAGGAACTTTATACCGTCCTGACCAGGAACGGGAATCCAGTCAAGTATACCTACAGCACACTACTTCCAGGCTTGACATGGGCTACAAGAAACAAGAATTCACTCAAGAAATGAATATGCCTATGAACTTATAGTACCTCTTCAAAGCTGAATCCTTGCCCTCCTGGCGTGTTCTTTAACGAACCAGTCCTGATTATGGTGTAAGGAATCTCTGAGGCCATCAATACCGATTCATCTTGCTCGGCCAATTTTCGTGCATTGCTATTCATGACTGCTTGAATCCCACTATTACCTCTATAAACAGACAACTGCAGCCTTGTCAAACCACAATATCAAGAACAATGTCGGCAATGCTTATACATTCAGTAGAGGGAATCGGTACCTGAGATAATAGAATCACATGCTCTAAACCTTTCCAACTCTCAATATTTGATAGGAAACCTTCCTGCAGAAAACAAAGATTAACCAAGATATATTTACGCATTATGTATATCTGCTGCAGAGAAACAATAATTTACAATGCTGGCGACAAACTTAAGTCAAAACAATATAAAAGAGATAATGTGGTGGTATATATACATTTGCACATATCACTGCACGAACACCTCTTAAAGCCCTTTTCAGAAATGAGCTGTCCTTTGAATCACCAACCATTGACTTCAGAAAGACGAACAAATTAAATTAAGACCAGCGACAATAAGTAACAGTAAGCAAAAGATGTATAAAATTAAGATGGAATAATTCAGTTAATAAATCATTAGTAATGCACTAACCTCAACGTAAGTGCCAAAGGCTTCCATAGCAGCCCGTTTATCTTTAACCAGTGCTTTAACTCGAATTCGTTTGACAATTAACGATAATATTACCATCTAAACATGACAAGTATCAGAATCATAATCTAGCTAATATAAAGCTTGTGCCTCACAAAGTACAACAAAAGGTGATTTGCAGGGAACAGGTATCAAAACTTAATTAGCTACACGGTGATGATTAAGAAACTCAACAGGAAAAATTCTTCTTCAACCATACAATTTAAAACACAAATCCCACATTCTAATTATTAAATTACTTCCATAGTTCCAAATAACATGGCAAAAAAGAAAGAGAAAAATTCATTACAACCCACCTGGCCAATTTCACTATCTCCATCAGTGACTAGAACTGCATCCCTTACTTCATCTGTTTTCCAAGTTTATATACATTTGCTATTGGAGAAAAACAAAAACAAAAAAAAAGGGTTAAGAAACAATAAAGAGTTGCTAAGCCACACTACCTGTAGTCTGATCAACTTCCAAAGCAGATCCATCTTTCGGGAGGATATCCGGCGCCCCATACCATTTCCTTAACTTTGGACCTCCTTGAAATTGCAATAAACATAAAAAATAAATATCAAGAATGAAACTTGATTGTTTCTGATAAGTAGGCATCCTTCTCAATTGACTCCCAATATCTCACTCTGGCTTCTCTTGGTATATAAATGTGGGTCAAAAGGCTGCCTCAACTAAAACCATGTTAACAACCATTCTTGAAATTATTCCAACAATAAAAATGAGGGGCAAATGCAACCCATTGAATGATTACAGAAAGTATTGAATGTAGTTCCAAATTCAGAATTACTTTAAAGAATTTAACTTGATGATCCTATAGGTTGTTCATGGCAACAAAAATTTGAACTATTGGCCAAACAGTTTTCTTTACTTGTATGATACATAGATTATATAGTGAATGACTAGTTGGATAACTACTTGTGTGATACATTTAGACTATTTTTCAACTAGCTAGTTGGATAGTGTTCCGTCTTAGAATAAAATAACAATTCTGTTTAAGAACCTACCTATATTCTAACCAACAATTCATCTTATTCGAAATCCAAACGTTTCATTTCAAAAGTAAACACGATCCAACCAGACCCCAGAGTATAATTTATTTCTAGTTAGCTCTTACACTACATGAGGAGAGTCTCGTATAACTTCTAACTTACCATATCACTATCATAAAAATTCCAACTTTGAGCTCTAAGTTAAATTAAGCAAGGAAAAGTCAGAAGGGTCCTAAGAATTCATGGAAAAAGAGTTGGTGGGCTAGGCTATTATACCTTCAATGTAATCAAGAATTTGGTCCATGAAGCTGAGTTTCTTCTTGGATGAGAAACAAACACTTCTTCGACCCTTTTCAGAATTTGAAGGTACGACTCTTGAGATGGAGCAATCATTGATCTTCCAAGAATTGTGGCTGCAATGCGAAATTTGAAGAGGATAAAGGAAGTAGTGAGTTGTTGAAGTTAAAACGGGCATTCTTTTAGAAGCCGGAGCAGGTTAGTGTTCTTGTGGATGCAAAATGAGTAGCAATCTTGTGTTATGAGATTGGTGTGGTCCGAGTAATTTCAATGATGTCTTATGGACGGGATGTGAATGTGGTCAACATGTTGAGGTTTTTATAGTCAATAACAAACATATTAGACTAATTGAATCAATGAATAACTAGCTGCAAATATTGGTCTAATTAAAGTAGCAATTATTAGGGACAAATATTCGTTCTTACCAAAACACTTTGAAATAAGTTTGAAACCACTTGCTCACCATACTATATGGTTCTATCATGTATGGCTATTCCTTTTTACTTATTTTTTTATAAAAAAATTGGTACCTCAACGGATTTTTTTTCCTAGAAGCATCCAATGCATTCTAACTCATACTATACACAAAAAAAAAAAAAAAAAAAACCCCATCTTTATTTGTAGAAGTGAACTCTGGTTCTATGAGTAATTCCAACTATTTTTGGGTGTGTAAGATATGGGCCAGGATGCATTGGGATGGTCCTATAAAAGTTACTCATACACCCACTATAAATGATATTTCATTTTCTTCCAAATTGAATGTTCACTTACTATTCATTTATATGTGAACATTCAATTTAAGGCAAAAAAAGTATTACATATAGTTCGCAATTTTGATTGTACTTGAGTTATCTAAAAAAATGTAATATGAAGTTTTTCCTCCATTGGTGAGTAGTTTTTAAATATTAAACCGACTTCTCAGAAAGTAATTTTAATGCAGTCAATTTTCTCTTTTTTTTTAATCAGTTTTTCTAAGTCATCTATTGCTCTAGGTAATTGTATACCATTTCCAAGTGTGATTTTTACATTTGTTATGTTATGCATAGTCATGCGCGAAGGCATATCGATTGAAGTAGATTCATCCTTTTTATTAATCAAAAGCTTTTTATAAAGAATACAACTTTCATTATGCATATAATGATATCTATATACGTGTATCTTATATCATACAAATCTAACTGAATGCCTAATGTTATGATCTTCTACATCTTAGGTCGTCTCATTTAATTACATAGCCTATATTTTTCATGTAGTACTGAGATCCAGTACTCTATAAAATTATGATACTTACATATCATGGTAATATATAAAGCATCTCTATTTACTCTCGGAAATCTTTAGAACTATTACTATTCATACTACAAATTGTCTTTATCCATTAAATAAGAATGTAAATAATCTGTCATTTTCCAATTTCGTTAATGCTTAAAACAATTTGTTCATCTCCATATTACCAAAGTCAATAATTTTAAGGGTAGTAATTATTGGGTAAAAAATTTGGGATCAAATAAGAATTAAGAAGGCATAAAGTTATATCAAACTTTAACAATCAATCTCATTTCATACTCTTTAATCTTCATTTGATCCCAACTTTTTAATTCAACAATCATTATTGTAATTTTAAACGAGGAACTATTGAACTCAATTAATGGATGCCTTTATCTCCAGTTCACACACCATAGGCTATTGGGTTATTACAAAAACTCGGGAGAAAATCGTCTGTCCCAAAACCCTTTTCCATTTCCTGTTCTATAATTAGAAATGTGTCACATGTCCCACTTAGATAATAAAAGGTAAGAGGAAAAAGAAAGTAGGAGTATGATGCAATGTAGGAGGTGATTGTGTTATGGATAACTAGATGTGTGACACATTTTAATGGTGGGACAGGCAAGGGGATAAGATTTCGGGACAGACGATTTTATGACCAAAAACTCACGGGGGACTAAATTTGGGGAGCTTTTTCAAGTAACAAAAAGAGACCAAGGGTATAACTGAAAATATAACTACTTGGAAGCACTTAATAGACACTCTTAGAAAACTTAAAGCCCCTAATTAACACTCCGTATATAACTGGGAATACCAATCTAGCAATATCAACCACAAAACGTAAAAACCCTAATTTTCCATCACCACATATAAATTCATCATCTAACCCTACCCAAACCTTCACTCTCCGCAGCAGCTTCTTATTGTTCATAAGAAAACATCTCTTTGCCGGCGCCTCTACAAAATTCTATCGAAAATATGGCTACCCAGATGAGCAAAAAGAGAAAGGTTTTCTTCATTTTTCTTCTCTAATTTCATATAATTATGTTAATCGAAATCTGATTTTGATATAATTTGTGTATTTTTAAAATAGTTCGTAGCTGATGGAGTTTTCTTTGCCGAGCTTAATGAATTGCTAACAAGAGAGTTAGCTGAGGATGGCTACTCTGGTGTTGAGGTCAGAGTTACTCCTATGCGAACTGAGATCATCATTAGGGCTACACGTACCCAAAATGTTCTTGGTGAGTAAATTATTTCCCAATTTATAATTAATTCGGTGTGTGTGTGTATATATATTTATAGTTACTAGTGAATCCATGTAGATTTTTTCTTTTTTGTTTGTTGGGGATTCTTGTAGTTACTAGACGAAACTGGAACTTCGCGTTTGGGGGTGTTGAGGAAATATGTGTGTGTGGGGGGTTTTGGAGAGATAATTGGGGGCAGAGGAGTTTAGAAAATAAGTGACTAAAAGCTAGAAAATTTAATGAATATAAAAAATGGCAGATCTAGGACCTGAGATCAGCCTTATTTATGTGGGGTCACTTATAAACTTATAATCTAAATGGAACAAGAATACATCATATTTATTAAAACAATTTGAAACAATTTGCTCCGCCACGCCCCTTAGATCTTTCTCTTGTTCTAGTCAGTGTGTTGTTTCTGGTTTTCTTAGTATTATTATATTGGTCTGTAAGAGAAGAAATAATTATAGCAGATGAAAATGATTTAAGGTAATTAGATTTGAATCGAAGCTGAAGAATGAGGAATTGAGAATTAGGTAGTTAGTAAATAGCTTTATTTTCCTTGCAAGTCATGATTGATAAGTTTCATTACTTTGTGAAATGCAACTGTTTTGAAGTGGCACTTTAGTCAGATCTCCCTACAAGTAGCAACTAACATTATGCAATGTTTTGGGTTACCAATTGTTTTAGGCTATCTGGTTCCTGCTCGTTTCGTGTTTCTGATTTAGAATGGGGCTGCAGATCATTTTAGTTATATTAGTTTTAATTTCTAAAATCTTTAGATTACTTGTTAAGAGTTGTTAACATCTCTTATTTTTGTTGACTTTTAAAGGTGAGAAGGGGAGGAGAATTAGGGAACTGACTTCCATTGTTCAGAAGAGGTTCAAGTTCCCAGAAAACAGCGTGGAGCTTTATGCTGAGCGAGTTAACAACAGGGGACTATGTGCTGTTGCTCAGGCCGAGTCATTGCGCTACAAACTCCTTGGAGGACTTGCTGTTCGCAGGTTGGTATCCTGTAATTTGATGCAAGAAGTTTGTCACTTGTCAGTTTGTATATTTGCAGTATGAAGATGTGTAGTCCATTTAAAGCAGCTGCTTGTCGTTTTAGAGTGTTCCAACTGCTTTTATTATTGCTCGAACATTTGAAGTCAGTTCTCACTATGTATGAAATCCTTCTGTTTGTCTTGCTTAATATATTTGGTGTTTTCCATGGCATTTTTCTCTGCTCCCTTAAAAATTGAGGACTTTTAATTATTTGAGGTTGTTACTATATAACCTGTTTCAGAAAAGTTTTGCTTAATTGGTTGCATGGTCTTAGCCCTTATATATAAGTGTTCCATGATATTCATGCAAATCCAGTGTAGAGATTTTTGTACATAGCATTGGTTGTACTTCTCTCTTTAATTACTACCCTGGTTAAAAGAGATTTTCATCCAGTGCTTATATTTGCAGTGGAGATTGGTTGTCCCCTTTACTTGTTCCCACGGATTGGGGTTTTCATACTTCTCCGATATTTATATGTTCTGTAACAATTGTTTGGCTTTATTTTCCTTTTCTTTTATATTACAGGGTAGTGTGTATAGGAATTGTGTATATAACATTGTTTACACTCCTCTCTTTACTAGACTATTGTTAAAGAGACTCTAAATCATTGCTTATATTGATAGCGGAGATTCGTTGGCTCCTTGACTTGTTTCCACAGATTGGGGTTTTCATAAATCTCCAATATGCGTCTTTTTTTCTGCACAGTGTTGGCTCCTATTTTCTTGATAATTATCTGTTATATAGCAAGTTTGTTTTTGTGTATATTTTAAACATTCTAGAGATCTCTGTGATTGCCTTAATTGATCAATTATTGTCAGTGTGGATGAATATTGATTCCACTCCTCTAGTACAATAGACGCATTTTGAATTAGCATTGAGTGTGTACCTCTTGCCAGTACATATGTGCTAGAGTGTGGCTTCATCAATGCACAAATTGAACTTTTTTTGGAGTTTGTCTGGCTCCTCAGACTGATTTGTGTTTGTCGAGTTTAGAATATTCTCCTAAATTAATGTTTCTAACCTTCTATTCTTCTTATTCACATTTTGAGCAACATTTTTATGTCTCATTATATTGTTTTACTATTGAGTTGTTTTTTTTTCATCCCTGCTCTTATTACGAACTTCTGCTTGGAAAATCAATTTGTTAATTTTGCATCTCTGCAGTCTAAAATTCCCAATTACTTGGGGTTAATACTTTGTTGTTATTGCGGTGTACGATTATCCTAACGCAATTGCTACCTTTTTTGTTTGCCCCTGAGATTTGTTTAGCTCATTGGTCCATTATTTTTGTTCTTTTCTAGGGCTTGCTACGGTGTTCTGCGATTTGTTATGGAGCAAGGTGCAAAGGGGTGCGAGGTATGCAACATACTCTGTTACTTGTTTCCTATAAATGTTGATTTTTTGTTCACAATTATTATAACTTGCAGGTTATTGTTAGCGGAAAACTTAGGGCTCAGCGTGCTAAGTCAATGAAGTTCAAGGATGGCTACATGATATCATCTGGCCAGCCTGTGAAAGAATATATCGACTCTGCTGTCAGACACGTTCTTCTCAGACAGGTTAGCTTATGTTCTAGTATTCGATTCCATAGATTACTGCTAGTTTTGCTGGATCCCTCTTAGAGGGTTTCTTGATACATTTAAAAATCTTGCAAGGTATGTGATTTACTTATCACTTGAATGTGCAGGGTGTTCTTGGTATCAAAGTGAAAATCATGCTTGCCTGGGATCCAAAGGGCAAGACTGGCCCGATGACACCTATGCCTGATCTTGTAACCATTCATCAACCCAAGGAGGAAGAGGCACGTGTTGTCCCGGATCTACCTGTGGCTGATATAGACATTCCCGCAGTTTAATATACTGCAGTTGCTTGCGATTGGATCATAAGTTTTGCATCTGTAGTCGCATAGGTGATTCTCTCGGTGTTTCAGGTTGACAATGGTTAATAGAAATATCGTTCTTTTTGTTGGCTTTTGACAATCATCTGAAAGTTGGTTTTTGAGGTTTTGTGAGACTGTTGTTTTTTAGGAATATTCATGCTGATATGTTTTAATATCTTTGTACCTTGCAGCTACCTTTTAATTATCAAAATTCTATCTTCTTCCTCTTTAGCTTGATATTTTGAGGTGTTTGGTTTTCTTGAACTATTCTTTTGTTTATTTGAAACTTTTTGAGGCAAACAAAAAAGGTGTAGGCTCATGCTCCCCTACTTTTAATGGGTCCTAGATCTTATTCCTTCTCATTCCACGTCTTATATAAGGGGTCTAGTTGAATTGAATTGGTTTCAATCTCGAATTCCTGACTAGTATTAAACCTAAATTATGAATGTTGACATTTTCTCCATTATTTAATGTTTGCGATTATCTCCTCTGATTCAATCCAAAGAGTTTTTGAGTTTCAATTTAAATTTACAAATCAAATCATATTCAATCCAATATTTACCTTTCATTCCAGTTTTTTCTAGTACATCAATAATTTAAAGGAAAATGTAAGGACTTGGACTAACTAAAAATTATACTACTTCCATCCCAAATTATTGCAATGTTTTACTTTTTGAGACATCTCAAATTATTTGTCACGTTTAAAAAATCAATGCATCTTTATTATTACTTTCTCAGTTTTACTCATAATTTATTATTCAATTAACTACTTATAATAACTTTTCAATAGTTAATTGAGGGGTATTTTAAACTTTTTTCCTCATATTAATTGATTTTTAATTATTTTTTTAATCTTGGTGAAAATGTGAAATGTTGCAAATAGTTTGGGACGGAAGTAATAATGTTTAATATGTGGTAATTTTATTGTTATATGGACATTTTGCTTATTTACTAGCGCAAGTAGTAAAAAACCTTACCGTGCCAATTCCCAAGGTGGGGAAGAAAAATACATGTGTAATATTCAACCCCAAATGTAATGCTTCGGTTTAATGAGGTGCAATTCTTCAAATCTAACTCTCTCCCCAATTTTTAGGCACAATTTTAAATTTTAGAATTGTTTCCGTATATCTACTTATTTTTTTGAGACGGAATGTGAAATCTCAAACCTAAAATACTATCCAAAGCTAATTAAATGAATCCAAATATGCCAAAGATCTGGAATTAAAATTATGGTCACATCCTTAGTGTATGTGTCACCGTTATTTTTTACTTTGAGTCTAATATATATTTTCATAAATAATTCATCTTTCATATGCAAAACAAAAAATTTGAGATAAAAAACACAAATACGCACTAAATTCACAATTAGGTCAACAATAAATTATCTCTTTTGATGTGGTTAAATTTGGACAATATAATTAATTGGACCATAATCCATATTAGAACTAACCAAAAAACATGATCCATATTAGAATCAACCAAAAAACAGAAAGTTAGGGACGCTAGCTCCAATGCGAAACGGAATAATTCTGCACGTGTGGAATTTCTTTCGTCTGTTGGGTTAAATTTTTGAAGGTTAATATTAATTTAAAACGAACATCCGTTCTGAGTCTGAGCCTCAAAATGCATGTTTTGAGACGTTTAGTATGTATTGAAAAAAGTTGTTCCGCGTAGGTTTCGGACGGGAAGTGGAGATGTAGAGAACCGAAACCCACCCAAGTTCTCAAATCGAGTTCATAATTACCTTTCGGTTCCGGGACTGTTGGTTTAGTAAGCACAAGCAAGCCCCTCGGCGTACTGGAAAAGCAAACACCCACTCTCTCAACTCAAAAAACAGAAGAAAAAAAAGCCCACACAAAAATTGATTCTCTCTGTAAATTGAAAATTTCTACTGATTCAAACACTCTCAATCTCGTTTGATTTAATTAATCCTAATTTCAACAATTGAAAATTATGCTCAGTATGTTTTGCCTGTATTGACGACAGTGGCGCTTTCCAATTAGTCCAATTTCTGGCTCTTTTTATTGTAAGGAATCAAATTCGTATTGGCTTTTAATTCAACTGTTTGTTACATGCATGTGTGAAATTTTGTATATTTAAAAGCTTCAGAAATTAGAGTTAATTGCTTTTTTTTTTGGCGTTCAAATTCATATCAATTTCGTGATGATTGGTTGGGGATTTAGGTCTACGGAGTTGATTCGACGAGTAATAAATTCGTACTAGCTTTCGGCTGTTGATACATGCATGTGTGGAATTTTGTGTATTTAGGAGTGATTAGATGAAAAATTTATGTTATGATTTTTTTCTTCTATTTTATACGTAATTTGTACTGAAAAAGAATATAACTTTTTAATTAATATATATTTTTTCTGGCTAATTTTCAGTTTGCAAGTTTAAATTGTATGCTGCAGTTTTTCAATGGAGACAGTGGTTTGCTTGGAGGAAAATGGCGGAACTAAGGCCGAGAAAGCTGAAGCTGCTTCTGCTGAGGCTGGGTCTGACCTGACTTTACTCAATCCTGGTTCTGTTGTCTATAAGCTTGTTCGGGTAATGCCTATGTATATTGGTACTTATGGTCATATAATTTCAAAGTTTGTGGCTTTTTTGGTGGAAAATATTGTATTTGGATGGGTGTTTTGTTTTAGAACTGTTGTTTATGAAATCGTAAAAGTGAATTGTTTGCCCGAGGAGATGTGGGGTCCAAAGTGAGAATTATGTATTCAGAGAATGTGTGAAAGTGGTGTCGAAAACTGTGGTTTTTTTGGCAAAGTTTTTTTGTTTCTCATTTTCTTTGTGAAAATTGTTTATCTATGTTTGGTGACTCCCTATCTAGGTTGATGGCGATGGGAGGTTAGTACCAGCAACAGATGATGAAGTCATTGTGGTTGAGGATTTGCTCAAAGATGATAGAAATGAAGTTCACTTTGCTGCAGATAATCAGCCTGTAGATGCAACTAAAAGAGGTCCTTTAGAGACGGCACATGATAATTGCTCAGGAGGTTGGTATATTATGTTTCTAGTTTTGTGTTCATTTTACCACCTTTACTTTGTGATCTATTGATTGTAACCTTCTTTGGTGTTTCAAGTGCTATTTTTTATGAATGTTGACAGCTTCAATTAGGAAGCCTACTTTTGTGAACTGGCCTTTGGCTTTGGAATCTACTTAGCTTTATTTTTTCATGCATTAAAAAAGTGCATATAATCATCCTGAGGCTCGTTTATAAGTCTAAATCTATGACCAAAAGTTTAATTGCTGGGTATGATATTTTTTGCTTTTGTTATTATGCATGTTTCTAAAGATTGAAGTTTGCTAGGGAAACCTGGAAACTTGGATGTTGATTCAACCATTTCAAATGTTCATGGAGTTCCTAACATGGAGCAGAGAGAATCCAAAAGAAAACGCAAGCCAACGAAGCGGTATATTGAAGAAATTTCTGATGGGGGATCTAGAGAATCTGGTGGAAGATTGGTCTCTTCAGTTAAGAGCTTTGAAGGGGCTGACTTGGGGAAAAGAAGTTCTCATCAAGAGGTTTATTGTTTGATGCTTTTCCTCTTTCGTTCTTTCTTAATTTTCTTTCTGATATATTTTTCCCCTCGTCTTTGATGAATTACAAGTTAAAACTAAAATTGTTTTGCTTGTTTATCTACCTATTTATCCTTTACTTACTTTCCTTGCTTAGATCCTTATAAATTAGGGTTTATTGATTAGTTGCCATGGATTAATTTCCTGTTTTATTGCTATGAAGTTGTTAATACTCGGTAGAACTACAGGTTTATGAAGACGAAAGGTTTCTGTACTTTTTCTTTTTCATTGCACAAGTCTTCTTCAAAAAAATACTGAAGCTTGAATCCCTTGCAGGGATATCCAAGGTCAGACGGCATAAACATAAGTCAATCACGTAATATTGAGGGATGTTCAAGCTCACAAGCTGGATCAATTGGAAATGGCTCCCCAACTTCTGTAGGTGACGCTTGGAAGCCTGATTTTTCTATGTTAAAGGGAGAGATATGCTTAGATAATCTCGTAGTCAAAGAACTACAAGAAACGTTCAAAGCAACTTTCGGTAGAGAAACTTCTGTCAAGGACAAACAATGGCTTAAAAGGAGGATTGCTATGGGATTAACTAATTCCTGCGATTTTTCAACTACTACTTTTATAATCAAAGATAGTAAAGTGGTAAAGATGATTACAGGAGAGACCTCCAAGAACACTGCAGCTTCTGAGGGTCTTGTAGCTGAGGCTAGCAATCCGTCTGGTGGAGGTCCACCAGATGCTTGTGATAAGAAAATAAGCGTGGACTCTGACATCGATACCAAAAGGCCTGAAAGTTCTTTGCTACAATGCGATTCTGTTAGTGAAGATCCCAATATGGAACAGAAAATGACCAAACGTGTTCGGAAGCCTACAAAGAGATTTATTGAAGAGATCTCTGATGGTGAATCCAGGGAATATAGTGGTAGGATGATATGTTCAGTTAGGAGTTCTGAAAGTGGGCAGCAATCCGCAGAAGCTCTTGTACAACCATTTCAGCACAGCCAGCCAGATGGGAGACTTATTGTTACCCGGAAAGATTCATTTGGCGGTTCTGGGGTTCAAGTTCCATACGTGTCCCGGGTTCGAAGAAGCCGTCCAAGGGAAAACTTCATGACTCTTACGGTATTATTCCCAAGTATAATCTCAAGATGTACTGCTCTTTTAGGTGTACAAGATGGATATACGTTACTGTTACCTTTTTTTTAACTGCTTCATGAGTTGTTTAATTAAATATTTTCCTATCTGTTCAAAGTTTGGCAGATATATGATGTCAGCAACACAATTTATCCTTTCAGAATGTTTACATATACCAGGATGTTACATTAGGATTTCCCCTTTAATTTCCTTGTCACTCAGTATAGGTACATTTAGTGAATCTGATTTACTCTCTGTGTAAGTAACTTCACCTTTTTGTCCTTGTTTTATTGTTAGATCAAAGTCTGTTAAAGAAAAAGAAGGAAAGGTAAAAAGATTTTGGTTAAGATGGCTATGGCTCATGATGCTGTTCGGTGGACAAATGACTTCTAAATCAAACTGTTTAGGCTATAGTGATATTCACTCCTCGAAGGTGCATTATTGAGGTGTATATTATGTTAGTGTTAATATTTTTGAGGTTGCATTGTGTAGAAACTTCAACCTGGGGACATTGGAATGGCAGCCAAAGTGCTGAAGAAGACCTTTGAAGGACCTATTAAAGGAGCAGATGATGATACTGGGAGCAATGACTTGGAGGCAAGGCTGTCCCCAAAATCGATTGAACAGCCTGTAAGTTTTTTGTCTGATGTCTTTCCAGCAAGCAGTTTTTTGTCCACAAGCTGGTAGTTGAAATGAGTTCAGCACATTTCTTGATTACATTTTCTGTTCTTCAAAAAAAAATTCTTCCTTCCCTGCACAAATAAAATATGGTATTGTTTGATTTCCTGGTTGTCGGGTACTCTTGGGTTCTAAGGAGAGTCATCAGTATCCTCAATCTCAAGTATTTGAACCAATGATTTTGCACTCTACCAATGACATTGGTGTTTTTACTTGTCCTCTGACGCAGTGGAGTACCATGTTTGTGTTTATACGCACAACAATAACATAACTCATTAAGTCCCCAATTATTGACGGGTATGGGCGGGTCAAATGTAGACATTTTTGGTGAATCAATAAAACGTTCTAACAGTCACTACTTGTCTTTGTAGCTTATTGCTCCTCCTGGAAGAGTTGAGCATTATCCGGAAAGGATTATGGAGCTTGAGCAAGATGTGGAGCTTAAAAGTATGGACTCATCTGAGGATAAATCTGATGATGATAATAATGTGGTTACTATGCCCACACCTATTGGAGGAATGAGGCGGAAGCATCATCGCCCGTGGTCTCTCACTGAAGTTGTTAAGCTAGTTGAGGGTGTGGCTAAGTATGGTGCTGGTAGGTGGTCTGAGATTAAGCGGCTTTCTTTTGCATCATATTCGTACAGGACTTCTGTTGATCTTAAGGTTTGTAGTTGCACATTGTACCTTGTAGCAAATTACTTTGTCCCATGATGTTTTTTAACATTGGTTTCAGACCTAAAGAAGTGTTACTATGGTGCAGGACAAGTGGAGGAATCTGCTGAGAGCTAGCCTTACCCAGTTGACTGCAGAAAAAGGGGTGAGCAGATTAATTTATGCTTTTTATTGTTCTTAACGTCATCCTCAGTTAGGAATAAACCTTTTCCCATTTTCTTTGCTTCTTATGAAACTGGACTTTAAAAAATCTCGTGTTGAATATTAGATTGTTGTCTATGATGTAGAAAGCAGTTTCTGAACTGTGTAAATTGACCTGGAACCATACAATGATGCTATTTTGACAATGATGCTATTTTGTCTGGCATCTAGGTTGTAGACTGTAAATTCCCATCTTTTTTAGGCTTGCGTTGAGGTTTTCTGTTACTTTTTGGAATTTAAGGTCCCAATAAATTCTCAACTTTCATGTTCTTAGTACTTCCAAGAGGAGTATCTTCTGAAATTTCCATGTCTAGGCACCTTATTCTGCAAATATTCTAGTTGTCCTACTTATCTGACTATCAAATTCGATGTCAAAAATGAATTTAAAGATTTTCCTGGTTTCTTTACAGAAGTGTGAAATTCACGTTACATATGTTATTCCTTTTCCTAAATCATACTATATTACCCTTTCTCATATGATTTACCTTTTATCTGTATATGCTTCTTGTTATACAGATGCAGAATTTCCGGAAACATGCTTCAGTTCCAATACCTGCTCCAATTCTTTTGCGTGTAAGAGAGCTTGCTGAAATGCAAGCACAGGTTCCTCCAAATCTCAGCTCAAGCAAGTTTTCCGGACATAGTGATGCTACTGATAGAAGTGTACAGGAAACAAGATCAGGTTACCTGTAGCACTGTAAATAACTATACAGTTTAACCAAGTAATCTAACAAGTCTAACAGCAATGAACTTTTTAGTAAATGTGCACCCTTCCTGTACTGTCACTTGCGGAAGGAGAAAGAGAGAGCGATGCACTTACTATGGCTCTGTTTCTTTTCTTGTACATTTTTGTACTTGTGATAAAACAGCTGGAGATGAAACTAACAAGTTTGACTATGGTGGTGTTTTTAGCTCCCTCTTTGTCTAGTGAATATTCGCCCTAGGTTTGGTGCGGGTAAGTGCTTTAGTTAAATTTGTGTTTTATGACTGCTGTGGATTGCTCTGAATATGCAGGAAAGATTGCTCTGAAGCTACAGGGAAGTTTGCTCTGGTACCAGAAGTTGAGTTGACTTTACCTGGAGGATGCGTAGAGGTTTTAGTAGTAGTGTCAGATGTACGAAATGTTTTGTTTTTGCTGTTTTATCTTCCGAATGGTTGGCTTTTATCACTGATCATGAATAGAGCTGTCAAAATATAGGTAAGTCCGACCCGCCCCGTCATGGGCATGTCTTAAATGGCCCGCCTTTTTTAAGGGCCATCAAAAGAGATGCTTGTATCCGCCTGCCGAATGCCCGTGGGCAAATGGGTATGTCCGCAACTTTTATTATTAATTTTGTTTTTTAAAAAAATAGATTAAATCCGAAAAAGTCAACAAAATGTAATTCTTTGTCATTCACTTGCAGTTTATAGTACAGAGGGTAAATAAATATCCAAAATAATTCAAAATAATCAAATAAAAATTCACACCATCCAAAATAGTTATAAAAAACAATCAAATTCCATAGCTTAAAAATTAATTCAAAATTATCTAAAATTAACAAACATAGTACTGAAGTCAAAGCAAAACAAAAAATATAAACGTTTTTCTAATATCCTTTGTCTATTGATCTAAATCTTGAACACTAGAAGTATTATTTGAATCCACTTTGGATAATGTTGAATTCTCCTCATCTTCTTGACTTATAAAAACACACATAACTTAAGAAGTTAGAAGTTGGAACTTAGAACATTATAAATGGTAAATCATAAATTATAAGTTAGAACATAATTTAGTTACCTTCAGAGATGAAACCGTGAATCCAATTGCGTACACATATTAGAGCTTGTACATTTCTAGGAAGAAGACAACTCCTATATCTGGTAAGAACGCGTGCACCAATACTAAATGCAGATTCTGAAGCCACCATTGTAATAGGAATACTTAAAACATTAGATGCCATCAAAGCTAACTCAGGAAACCTATACCTATTCTCTTTCCAATATTGCAAGACGTCCATTTTTCTAAAGTGTTTCCAATCATACCTTCTTTTATCCAAATACGTCTGCAATTGAGATATCCCAGTAGAGGTAGGAACTTCAGTATCAAACGGCTTAAAGTCCTAAACAAGCAAGAGAAAAAATATAAAGAATTACTTAGACAATTGAGAATAATAATAATAAAATATTAAAATAGAGGAAACTTACATCAGTAGTAGAGAAAAAAGATCCTAATTCACTTTCACTTGGTTGAACAGAAGTCTGGGATTCAAATGCAGAAAAATTTGAACTCGATGAATATTGTTCCCACAATAGATACAACTTTTCCTTCACATTTTTTCATTTTTTCATCTTGTCATCTTTGCTATTCGGATCAACTTTCAGAAAACACTTTTCTAGCAATTGAAATTTCATACGAGGAACAAAGACAGCCCCAAGTGCAAGAGTAAGACTATATTCCTTCCAATACTTGTCAAATTTAGGTTTCATTCTCGAAACCATTTCATTTACGACGAAATCTTCATTATTCACATTCTGCACCAATAAATATTCTATTTTTCAAACATTCATAAAATACAAGTTTGAAGTCGGGTAAGAGGACCCAAATATCAACTTGGCCATCTAAAAAAAAGACGAATAAATTCACACATCTTTTGCCCCTTTTCCAATGATATTCTGGCGGACAATATTTATACTTTTTATCACATAAAACGAGACTAGAAAATGCACGCTGATACTTCAAGGCACTATCAAGCATCATGTATGTAGAATTCCACCTAGTAGATACATCTAATTTCAAATGAACCCCCGTTTGAATTCCAACATGTCTTGCACATTCATCAAAAGTTCTCTTTCTCCCTTCCGACCACTTTATATACTTGATACTCTCTCTAATCT
>JAOWBF010000034.1:336477-347170 GCA_028566175.1 Vinca major
CCCCTAACCTCCTTGTCACTTGGTATAAACGCAACTAGCGAATCTGATTACTTCGTGTAAGTAACTCACCTTTTGTCCTTGTTTTATTGCTAAATCCAAGCTTGTTAAAGAAAAAGAAGGAAAGGAAAAAAATATTTTGGTTAAGTTGGCTATGGCTCATTTTGCTAATCGGTGGACAAAATTACTCCTAAAATCAATTTTTTTTCACTTCTTTAATGTGCATTATTAAATTGTATATTGCAGTAGTGTTAATAATTTTGAGGTTGCCATTGTGTAGAAACTTCCGCCTGGTGGCCTTGGAACAGCATCTAAAGTGCTCAAGAAAACCTTTGAAGGACCTGTTGAAGGGGCAGATGATGATACAGGGAACAATGTCTCCAAGGCAAAGCTGTCTCCCAAATGGATTGAACAGCCTGTAAGTTTCCTGTCTGATGTCTTTAGACAAACCTGTTAGTTTTACCACCTTTTTACATTTAGGCTTTGTCCAGAAGCTGCTAGTTGGAATGAGTTTTACTAATTTCCTACTTGCAATCTTAACTACATTTTTTAATTAATCAATGCATTGAAGGAAAGGTTGGAAGTAGCGTATATTTGGGAAAAAATAAAAATTCTAGAAAGAGGACAAATAATTCGAGACAGACAAAAAATGATATATGACAGTTATTATGAGTCAGAGGGTGTATACAATTATTTTTCATATTTCATTCTATTTTTGGGTTTCTCATATGTGACCTTTTATCTGTGGGTTGGTGCTAGTATCCCAGCTCTTGAATCTTTCACATTTGTACACTTTTATTTGTCATGAAACTTGTGACATTTGGAGACGAAGACTATGAGTACCATTACACAACTGCCTTATGTTATCACTATAGGCTACATATATTTATTATTTTCTACCTAGGTATAATCACCTATTGTTGAGACATTGGATCTCGTCTTCATAAGCAATTTGTGTAATTAAAACCACTTCGGTTGGGGTTGTACTCAGATTGTAATTGCTGTACTGATTATTACTCCTTAAGTTTTTTAATAGAGGTCTTTTTAGTTTCTTCATCTCTTCCCTAAATATATGTCCTCTTCCAATTTTAAAGTTGTTTTTCTAACATCGCCCTTACTATAGAGAGAAAGGGGGGGAGGGATTGGTGTTTGAGAATAAACAAAATTATATAAGGGTATAATTGTAAAATTGTTTCATGGTTCACCCTTCCTTAATCTATGCTACGCTAAACTACCTAGAAAGACCTCTCTTAAGAAACAGAGGGAGTATTATTTTTGGTAAGTCAAGAAAATCGTTCCAACAGTCTCTACTTGTCTTTGTAGCTTATTACTGCTTCTGGAGAAGGTAAGCATTATCCAGAACGGATAATGGAGCTTGAGAAAGATCTGGAGAGTAAAAGTATGGACTCATTTGAGGACAAATCGGATGATAATAATGCAGTTACTATGCCCTCACATATGGGAGGAATGAGGCGGAAACATCATCGCCCGTGGTCTCTCACTGAAGTTGTTAAGTTAGTTGAGGGTGTGGCTAGATATGGTGCTGGTAGGTGGTCTGAGATTAAGCGGCTTGCTTTTGCATCATATTCATACAGGACTTCAGTTGATCTTAAGGTTTGTAGTTACACATTTTACCTTGTAGCAAATTGCTTCCTATGTTTGTCTCAGGATGTTTTTCGACATTGGTTTCAGACCTAAAGAAGTATTACTATGGTGCAGGACAAGTGGAGGAATCTGCTGAGAGCTAGCCTCACCCAGTTGCCTGCAGGAAAAGGGGTGAGCTGAACAATTTGTACACTTTACAGTTCTTAACATCATCCTCAGTTAGAAATAAACCATTTAACCTTTTCTTTGCTTCTTATGAAGCTGAAGTTTCAAAAGTCTCGTGTTGAATATTAGACTCTTGTCTATGACATAAAAAGCAATTTCCAAACCGAGTAAATTAACTATGCAAGACAGTTGTAAAAAACCGTGATAACGTTTTTAGGTTAACACAGATGGATTGCGGCCTATTTTTAGATTGTAGGAATATCCAGTCTTACTTATGACTGCCTCTTCTTGGGTTAAAACCTATATTTACTTGGTTGGGGGAGTATTCATGCAAATAAAGCTAGCCTTCTGCTGATTCTGTTTAATATATACAACTATTTTTTCTTACTATGCATCAGCTGGTCCCCGTCTCTGATCCAGGATGAAAACTGTAAATTCCCATCGTTCTTAGACGTGCGTTGTGGTTGTCTGTTACTTCTAATCAGTTCAAATTCAATGTCCAAAAACGATTTTAGAGATTTTTCTTGGTTACTTTACAGAAGTGTAAAATTCATGTTACATATGTTGTTCCTTCTCCTAAATCACACTATATTATCCCTTCGTTTACGATTTGCTCTTTTATCTGTATATGCTTCTTGTTCTACAGATGCAGAATTTCCGGAAACATGGCTCTGTTCCTATTCCTGCTCCAATTCTCTTGCGTGTAAAAGAGCTTGCCGAAATGCAATCACAGGTTCCTCCAAATCTCAGCTCAAGCAAATTATCTGGACATAGCGATGATACTGACAGAAGTGTACAGAAAGCAAGATCAGGTTACCTGTAGCAGCGTAAATAACTATGCAGTTTTAATCAAGTGATCCTCTAACAAGTCCAACAGTAATGAACTCTTTAGAAAATGTGCACGTCCTATAATTTTGCCCCCTGTGAAAAAGAGAGAGAGGGATGCACATACTATGCGAAAATTCTAATATGGATTTGGTCCACATGAACCTTGTGGTTCAGACTTAGCCACATCATCATATAATTGTCGGCCTCCTCATTATGCAGTGATGTGGTCAGTTCTGAAGCACATGGATATTAGAACTATCCCATACTGTTATCCCATACTGTGACTGTTGAGCGGCATCGTTTTTTTTCTACTACTTTTTTTTTGTACTTGTGATAAACAATTGGAGATGAAACTAACAAATTTCATTATGGTGCTATTTTAAGCTCCCTTTTTTCTCTAATGTGTGTTCGCTCTAGGCTGGGTTAGTTTCAACCGATTTAGAGGTGATCAAGAACCTTCACAAGTGAATATGAAAACCTACATGTATATGATATACTTACGTTTCCAGCCCTTGAGCACATCCTCATTTTTTTTTTTTTTTTTTTTGCATATATTTTCTGATAAACATTGATTTTCAGCTGTTGGATTCTTTCCCACTATAACGGGAATCCGGCAAACCGGTAACACGTGAATGAATTTTTTTATTGATAGAATAGGGAGTGAAACACAGAATTGGGACAGACGCTTTTTGCCTTGGCAAAAACCCACCTGATGGCTAAAATGATGGAAAAAAATTCATCTCCTGATCTTGCATTTGGATTCACTTTTAAACTTAAAATTTGTATATTAAAAATTGAAAATGTAAATTGTTTATGAGAGAAGAAGAGGGTGTAGGTCTAATGTGAAAAATTGTATTGGTTTTTGAATGAAAGTGATTTATGAAACTTGTTATTTAGGATTCATTCAATAATTAAGATATGATAATGTAGTAAATCTTCCAATGGATTAGGTGTGTGGAAAAAAGTATCTAAAAGGAAAGACAAGCATAGAATAGGGCCGAACTGGGCCCAGTATCAGATATATCTTGGGCCACTCTCGGCTCGAAGCCTAGTTCTATGTAACCCACGGTCTCTCTCTCTCTCTGATCTGCTGGTTTCTCCACTATCCCACTCAGCCACTTGCACCTTCTACGTTCTTCTACTTCCTCAATCTCCACAACTCCACCGCAGCTCCGCCCATAACCGGAGCCGATCGGAGGATCGGTGCGCTTAACGGAACCTTCAGATAGTGCTCAGAGGAGGTACTCTCTCTCTCTCTCTCTCTCTCCTCCTTTTTATCCGTTCTTCTGACGCTTGCCAACTCGAGAGAGGTACAGTTAATTAATTGTTATTTTGAATTTTTGATGAATTCTAATTCTCCAAGACAATGATCCTTGTTATTATCCGTTGTTTCGTAATATAATTGATTTACAGTTGAGTTTTTAGCTGAATCGCACTGGATTCCCATAAATTATTTTGATTATTTAAGTTTTTGAGTTCTAATATATTCTTATCGATTTGTTTCCATCGAATAATTCGTAACTTTAGCTCTTTGATGGACTTTTAGAAGCTATTTTTGAATTTAGGTTTTGTATTGGATTTTTTGCTCCACTCTTTGCATAAAGTCATTGTGCCTAATTTCCTATTAGTCATGAATAATGGTTTCTCTTGTGTAATTAATAGTAAGGAGTAGAAATCTCACATGAATAACTATATGGTTTTGCCATTGCGGTATTCTGAACAGTACCAGAACGGTGACCGTGTCATTCTGGTCTTGGGGAATTTCAATTTTCTCTTAGACTTATCTTACAGTTATATAGAATGTTTATAGCCGGTAAAATGAAGCTCAAAAAGTGTTTTCCCCTAACTTTTTTTTATTGTTTGTTTGAGAAGGAGATGGCAAACTAGTTTACATCCTTCTAATTCAAGCCTTTATTCCCCTTGATACAGAACTAGGCGTTTTCTTTCTGTCACTGGTTGAATTTGTATTGCATATTTTTGCTCTTGAGATTGCCAATAATATCTCATATCAGGCATTTATGATTCTTTTAGTAGAAAAGGGTGTATCCACATAGACTACTATTGTCACTGTCATGAGCCTATTTTTCTCTTCGAACCCGTCTTCTATGAAATTCATTCATTTTTCCGTTTTCCATGGCAGGTTAATTCAGGAATAATGGGAATCATAGAAAAGATAAAAGAAATTGAGGCCGAGATGGCCCGAACTCAGAAGAACAAAGCCACAGGTTACTTTTCTGTTCCATCAGCAACTTGTTTTGTATATTTCTATTGATTAAGAACTATTGAATTTTTGCATTTTTCATAAGTAAAATTCTTTAAGAGTTGTTCACCTTCTTCGCCTATGGGCCATGGTTATTATTTAAAATCTTGATCACATGTATAAATTTTAGATTACTGTAATACTGTTCCTTAGCATTGCAACATCTTGAGGGTTGCTATGAGTTCCATATCGAGATGCTACTAGGTTCTCTTTTCCCTTGTTTGATGTGTATTTTCTTGGGCAAGAACTATGCAGTTCTCAATATATCTAATTTGTCTGTTAAAGTTTCTTCTGTTGATCTCTTAGGTTCTCCAAGTTTCAGTTCTAGAATATTTTTTGTTGTATCCTTGTGAATAATATATTATCTCAAACAACAGAATATCATCTGGGTCAGCTCAAGGCCAAGATAGCAAAGCTAAGGACACAGCTATTGGAGCCTCCAAAAGTACGTAACTTTTACTGGATCCCCGATTGTGAATTTTCTTCTTTAATGTCTTTATTCCTCCACTGATGTATTAGACTATGTCTTAGTTGTAGCTGGTCCATGCTGGGGCTTTTTATTTCCTTTTAAGTTAGTTTTTGACAAGAAGTTCTTAATGGCCAGGGTTCAAGTGGAGGCGGAGACGGTTTTGAAGTTACTAAATATGGACATGGACGTGTGGCCCTGATAGGATTCCCAAGGTTTGCAATTTTTGCATGGATAACTTCAATTAGATTTTCATATATTTATTCCGCTGTACGTCATGATACTAAAGTTGATAGGTTTAACTTTAGTGTGCTTTATCTTTACCCTTTTTCCTCTTTTTGCATATTTGGATATGATGTTCATACGGAAGACAAATATATCTTACAGGGAACTATGTGGGAAATATTGAATGCAAATTTGTATGCTTCTGAGATTTTGTGCTGAATTGTAAATTGGTATTCTTTCTCATTTCATATTCACAGTGTGGGAAAATCAACACTATTAACTATGTTGACGGGAACACATTCAGAAGCTGCATCATATGAATTTACCACTCTTACCTGCATACCAGGCATTATTCATTACAATGATACTAAGATCCAGCTGCTTGATCTTCCTGGAATTATTGAAGGTGCATCTGAAGGGAAGGGTCGTGGAAGGCAGGTTAGTACTTCCTACCATTCTTTTGAACAAGAAAGAAAATTCTTGCTTATGGTATTGGGTTTATATTTCCAAGTAGTTGTTAGGATATATTACCCTTTATTCTACTTGACATTGGAAGGTCTCTGGGTTCTTACCTTGTTTATTATTATTATTGGTTCTTATGCTTCTTTTTTATTACTAAATTATGATGTTAGTGGAATGGAATGTAATAGGAACTTCTGAAACTTAATTCAGGTCATTGCTGTCTCCAAATCATCAGACCTTGTCCTGATGGTTCTAGATGCTTCGAAAGTAAGTGCTAATCTCCTTTGATTCATTGCTGGATCAGGATACGTTAACTTGATATGCACGGCATCGTTTGATTTACTCTTGCATGTTGATTATTTGTTTTTAACTGTTTTCCATCTCTATATGTACTTGTTGGCGTGTTTTATGAATATCTTGATTTAAACCTCATCATCCTTCAATGACATTATAACATTCACTTTTTATTCACTAGTATTCTGGTAGAATTTTGCTTTATATTGATCAACTAATTGATGGAACTTTAGAGTGAAGGGCATAGGCAAATATTAACGAAGGAGCTGGAAGCTGTGGGCTTGCGCTTAAACAAGAGGCCGCCTCAAGTAATATAGTTTATCGCTGATTTAGTATATTCTCTTATTCATTTCTTTGTCTATGCTATTTTAGGTTGTTATATATGACACATTTTCACTGTAACTAAACATCTTAATACCATGATTTCACTGTAACATCCTACATCAATTTTCACCTTGGGAGTTGTTTTCCTTCTTGACAGATATACTTCAAAAAGAAAAAGACTGGAGGGTTTTCTTTTAACAGCACTCTAGCTTTAACTCATGTGGATGAGAAACTATGCTATCAGATTTTGCATGAGTACAAGATTCACAATGCAGAGGTACCCTGTCTTGACAAATTAAGTCACCCACTGTGTTATGAAGATTTATTTACATACTAAATATTTTTTAAAATTTCGTATTGTTATTGATAGAAGCATGTCTTTGTAATTCTATTTTTTGATTTCATACTTCAGCTTCTAGATGTGGTACCTTGTACTTATATAAACTTTTTGGTGCATGACGTCTTCTTATTATCCAGTAATTGATAGCAGAAAATAATTACTCTTAACTTCCTGACACTTATGACTCCTCTTTCTGTGTGGATGTTTTTAGGTATTATTTCGTGAAGATGCCACAGTGGATGATCTTATCGATGTTATTGAGGGAAATCGTAAATACATCAAGTGCGTGTATGTCTACAATAAGATAGATGTTGTTGGTATTGATGATGTGGATAGATTAGCAAGACAGCCAAATTCAATTGTCATTAGCTGCAATCTACAGGTATGTTTTATGCTTCCCATGTATAAAACTTAGGTTCTGCATATGGATCCCATGTATAAAAACTTAGGGGTCTGCATATGAACCAACCTCTTGACCGGTGTGAAAGTTTGTGGCCCGTGGAATGAATTACTGTAGACGTTATATTTTTCATCATGTGGTTTAAATAGCCTGGCTTGCTATGAAACACTATGGTCCCTGTTAGTTTGATATTTGCATGTATTCTTTTCCGAACAAAGTCATAGTTCTGATTACATGAGTCCTATGCAAGAAAGCAAGTAATACTTGGTTTTTTCCCTTTCCGAACAGCTGAACCTGGATAGACTGCTGGCTAGAATGTGGGATGCTATGGGGCTTGTTAGAGTTTATACCAAGCCTCAGGGCCAGCAACCAGATTTCTCTGATCCAGTGGTTCTCTCCTCTGTAAGTAATTTGTTTTTCCTACCTGAACTTTGCTAAACTGTTTTCCCCGGCCCTCTCATTTACAGGTATTATTAATTCAGGGTTGCAGTAGAACTGTTTGTTTGAATGATAATACTGACATCTCTTTCTTGATTTGTGATTCAGGATAGAGGTGGCTGCACAGTTGAGGATTTTTGCAACCACATTCATAGGAGCCTTGTGAAGGATGTGAAATATGTCTTGGTCTGGGGAATTAGCGCGAGGCATTACCCACAGCATTGTGGTCTGTCTCATGTTCTTCAAGATGAGGATGTCGTGCAAATTGTTAAGAAAAAGGTATGTATCTCTTATTTTCCAGCATTGACTTGTGGTTATCAGCAAGTTTTCACCTTAAAACTGTATAACCTGGTGTTGCTTTCAACAAAATTCCAGTTTGTAGCGAATGTTGTAAACTACTTGTGTAGTTTACAAGCTTAGATTCATTGTTATCTCGTTCATTTTCGCTTTTGAGGATCACTTTCAGCCTTTAGCCCGAGGCTAAAAATTTGTTGTGACCAATGACCATTTACGATAAGTTTCCAGTAAATCCACTGCTAAATAGGTAACCACACGCCCTAGAAGGGAAGAACATGGAATTATGGGATTGTAACTCAAAAGGGTTGTGTTAATATATGTGTGCCCAGAGAAGATCTGTTCTTTATTTTCAACCACCCAAAGGAATTAAAAAGCCGACAAAGTGTATTGATTTGCATTTGTGCAGGAGAAGGATACCTCCGATGGTGGAAGAGGACGGTTTAAATCACATTCCAATGCACCTGCTAGAATTTCCGACAGAGAAAAGAAGGCGCCTCTGAAGACATGATGAGAAACCTATTGCTGCCTCGGGGTTGTTCTCTTTCATCTGTTTAGTGGGACGGTATTTGAATATTTTCTCATGGAAGATACTAGTGCAAAAAGAGCATAACTTGCTAGACTGCTTTAGCTTATTATAAGAGTTTGGAGGAAAAGTATGTTTGTTTTGAATGGACACTATATCTGGTGTTGTATCAAGAGCCATTATGAAATCGGACAGAAGGATTGAGAAATTTTGATGTTAAATTACCTCTCGCCCCCTAAGAATTATGTAAAAGTTAGTTCTCGTCCCCGACCTCGTGTATAACTTCGTCTTTGACTGCGTGCAGGAGTTGCCCAACTTTCTGGTAGGCGTGGGCTGCCTAATTGATGCTAAGGTCTAAATCCAAATATCTGCACAATTAACAGCATTTTGCTGCGAACATTCGCTTTCATTGAAACTAATCCAGATATATATATCTCCATTACTTCAGGTAATTGCAGGAAGAATCATTGAAATTATGATTACCCATAAATTACCAAACAGCCCTTAATTCTGTGTCAAATTCTCTTATAATTTGATGTTTGTGCGGTCGGCGCTCTTGTTTTTGGCTAAATAATTATGGGACACTTGCTAAGATCACAAGCAAGTACGGCTTCATTCCTAAATAAGACTTTCAGTATAAGTAGTAAAAATTAATAAAGCAAAACTAAATGTGTTTTATTAATCAAAATACTAATATTATTATTTTAAATAGAATTGGTATGCTATTAATTATATTTAAAATAATATTATTAATATTTAATTTTTAATTTTTTAATTTTCACTACTTGTCATTAAATATTATATTTAAGAATGGAGACGGTATCTTAGCCCAAAAAAGCCAAAAAGAAAAGGTAAGCGAAAAAACATATTTCTAAATAATATCTGATTTGCCCCCTCCAAACACAAAAGGAAAAAGCTGTTTATGATTTAAAATCAAGCATCTTGGGATCACCAAAATCCTCTGCTCCTTTTTTGTTGTTGTGGGTTTTCCTTTCCTCCTACAATTATCCACGTTCCTTATTGCTCTTTCTTTATTCCTTTTTTTTCACTTTTACTAAAGCTGCTTGTCCTTCATAATGCATTCACTCACTTCTCCAATGAATAATTAACCATATAGATTTCCTTCCGACCTTATTTCACCTAATCAATACAGCTTCATCCTGGGTAGATGATACGCCGATAATGTGGTCATTGTCCAAGAGGCTATCTTCACTATTACGAAAACTTCATGTAAGCAGGGTGCTATTGCGGTCAAAATTGACTTAGAAATGACTTTTGACCGTTTGAAATGAGACTTTATCAAGGAATCTATGGAATTCTTCAAGCTTCTCGATTAGTTTGTGCAATAATATTTACAAGCTTATCTCCAAGATCTTGGTTAATAGAATCAGGCCTTTCCTTCCGACCATCATCTCACCTAACCAAGACAGTTTTATCCCGGGTAGAAGATGCGCTGATAATGTGGTCATTGTCCAAGAGGCTTTGTTCACTATTAGGAAAACTTCATGTAAGCAAGGTGCTATTGTAGTCAAAATTGACCTGAAAAAGGCTTTTGACCGTTTGGAGTGGAACTTTGTCAAGGAATCTCTGGAATTCTTCAACTTCCCTACGGCTATTATCAAGCTTATCACGAATTCAGTTTCTTCTTCAAAAATGGCGATCCTTCTCAATGAGGAGACGACTGAGTGGTTTTTTTCCAAGAGGGGGATCAAACAGGGGATCCTCTGTCGCCCTACCTCCTTATTATCCCACTCTCTTTTTGTTGATGATGTCATCCTCTTCGGACTGGCGGATGATGGCTCGATCACAGAAATGAGAAGGGTACTTGACAACTTCAGTCTCCGATCAGGTCAGAATATTAACCTTAACAAATTCAAATTCACCGTTTCTGCCAACCTATCACAACTTAGGATCTAAGAGATTGAAAACCTACTTCAAATCCGGCACACCACGAAACTGGGGAAACATTTGGGATTCCCTCTATTTCAATAGCGGGCAGGAAATCCATTATTCAGTATTCTTTATCACAAATCTTATCCTATTACTCCCAGTGTCTTCCCATCCCAATC
>JAOWBF010000034.1:375914-389807 GCA_028566175.1 Vinca major
CAGAAAATGGGACGGAAGGACAATAACGGCAGGTCGTAAAAACATTCAGGATTTAAAAAGATAAAATTAAACATACATGACTAAAACCTCAAACTCAAACATCATTTAGGACGAATTTGGCGTATTTGCCACATATTCCACCAATTTACCTTAATTATACAACACAATTTTATCTCTTTTGATTAGAAAGTACATGAAGAGTAAATGTAAATTAAGAGGTCATATGGTAATTAGTTAAAGTAATATTGTAAATTAATAGCATATTTATCTAACTTAAATATTATATTTCGACATAGTAAAATATATTAATTTGGTAACGCTCCAGATATACCTAATTCCTTAACGAATTTGATTAATAATTTATTGTGTCCTTTATAATTTTCTTTCTTTCTCGTTTATCTTCCATTATTGCTGTTTATTTCGGTATTCTGTATGCTTACTGGTTATGTACTAATTTGCTTTGCCTGTCAAGCACAAACATCCTAGACAATATGACAAAAGGTCCATAGTGATATTTCAAATCCTAAGAAGCACCGGGTGGAAATCAGCATCAAGCCACAACTTGCAGATATTTCAAACACCAAGCAGTAAACGAACAAAAAAGCTTGGTGTATCGGACCCCTAACAAAGATTATTGCTATATTACAAGTATTGTTCTTGAATCCTGGCTCTATTTGCTTCCCATCACAACCTTGCCTGCATTTCTCCAAATTTTTCTCGGCTGAACCAAACATTTGTCACCAAGTGATGTATCAATTATCAGAATACGCAGCTAAGTGTCTCATTTTTTATTATAGATGTGCAAAAAAACATCTACGGAACTGTACAACCCAACTGTTTCTCGTACTTTTTACTTTCTGAGCCATCAAAGATGATCGGTATAACAACCAGAACATTTAAACCAACAACCCAAAAGCCCGAGCAAAGAAATATAGTATGTGCACGCCTAAATGAAAAAAGTAGCCACAGAACTCGCAGATATCCTCATGCATGCTCAGAAAAGAACATAATATGCGCAATTCTGTAGCATAAAAATTGAAAGAAAGAACCAATTACCTAAATCGGACCCGTCTGAGCTCTCTATTCCCACCTGGCAAAGCCCTGATTGTTATGTAGACTCCAGGCTCGTCTTGTTCAACCCATTCAGTTTCCATGTCACTTGCATTGTCCTTGCAGAAGCATCAACTGATGATGTCTCAGTTTTTGCATCACTGATACTCGAGAGCTTTGGGGTTGAAGTAAGACCCCCGGAGTCATAATAGTCATGAGAATCCATCGTTTGGTGTTCACGTGAATCTGATGAAAAATGACCAATTCCTGCTGGTGGGCGAACATCAATCTTCTGAACCACAATTTGTTCATATAAATTAGTTGAATCACAATCTAAATCCAGATTTCTAGATCAGTTATGATGTGAATGAAATTAAATGCAACCAATAGCTGAATGAGCGAACATCAATCACCTACGCAACCACATACAATACCTGATGAGTTTTAATGACACTTGTGCACTGCAATGCAAAACTACAAAAGATAAATACATAAATAAAAGATCACCTCATCCTCAGATCTCGGTGGAGTAGGATGGCTGAGACTGACGATTGAATAGCTGGACATTGTATAATTCCATTACCTTGTCACAATTATCTTGCCACCAAGTGCTTGCCACTTATTAAACACTTCACGGCTGATCAAACAAACAAGAGCGATTCAGAATTCCTCATTAGTACATTTCATGTAACTGATCAATAAAATGACTAAACAAAGACGGCAGGTTTCTACTAGAGAATATAAGGAAATTAGTGTTATCTCCTCCTGCCAACCAACCAAAAAGGAAGGATTTTTTTTAAAAGGTTCTACATTTGGTCCGAAATTATACAAAGGCTAAGGCCATCTGAGCACTAAACCTATCTCGCGGACTTCAGTGGCCATTCTTTACTCAGTTGAAAATCAACAATCCCGTTCTTTAACATTTAACTGCACTTTCTGTTAAAATTTATTGTACTGATTGGACGAACACTAGGTCAATATTTCATGAAACCCAGTGCTCCACTCTTATTCAGTAAAGAAGTGTTCAAGAGAACAACTAAAATCCTTTTGCCTATAACTAAAACACCCAAAAACAGTGATGCTTGAATCTTGATCATACATTATTTGCAGAAAATACTTCCATAGTTCACCTCTACAATCTTTTTATACACTATCTACCAAACTCTGAAACCAGTAGAAGTTGAGAATCATACATGATAAGATACTTTGATTTGTTAGTATCGTGTAAGTTTTTTTATCAGATCAGTTAAAGAGGAAATGGAAAATCCTAAATAAAATTGATCTGACCGACATTACAACAATCATTGTCATATAAAAGAGAAGACACTATACAGTTTCCCAGCCTACATGAGGATGAGGACAATTTTATGGATGGTATGGACTGGAGAAATTCTGTTCCAAGTGTAATTCACTCAAAATGTAGTCTTAGATGGCCCTTAACATCAGCTATGAGATTCAAGTATCTGGACCCAGTCAATAATAAACATAAAGGCAATTACTCAACAATTTGCCAAACGATAAGTTGCTTCCGTACACAAACAGTAGTTCAGTTATATCTATTCTGATCAAATGCATAGTTTCACATCCACAGACCCAAAAAGCCCCACAGTTAATTTTATGCATGATATAGTGAAATGCCATTCCAAGTGTAATTCACTCAAAATGTGGCCTTATATGGCCCTAGTCATCAGCTATGCAATTAAAATCTCTGGACCCAGTCAATAATAGCATAAAGGCAATTAATCAACAATTTCCACAGTCAAGTTACTTCCTCGCACTGCTAGTTTGCAGACAGTTTTTATTTATCTATTCTTATGTAAATGATGCAGAGTTGCACATCCACAGACCCAAAAAGCCCCACAGAAGCACTTAATCCGTACAAAGTTGTGGTTGTGCTTTTCATATCATTATGGAACAGCCAACAACCTTTCGAGATCATTCAACAAAAAGGAACAAAACAATGAAAGCACAACAACAACTGAGTTTTGTTAGTTGGTCCAATTTCAAGAAATAGAGCTAGTGTTTCTTTTATGATCACCCTGCAAGACCCAAAGAAGAAAAAAAACAAAAAACAGTGACCAGGACATGAGGTCACTGGTCCCCAGTCCTTTTGGATTCCTTGATTTAAGATTTAATGCCGGGTGGTGTGATTTCATTTAGAAAGTGACCAAACCGATTTGAATTTTATATGCCAGACAATCCCCTGCATTGAGATTTAAGACCCACTTTTGGGGCCACTTCCATAATTTCGGGTGTAGTGCATCACAGATTCACAATGTGGCTTCACATGCGAATTCACATTAACTGCATCACTGTTAACATTAAAATACGGCAAAGCAATTAATCCAGACATCATTCAATGCCCCCAAAAATTGATATCATTATCACCACGGCACCAGGAACACACTACCACCACTTGCAAACAAATTACTACTTTCATAATTTAGAATAATACTGTAAAAATAAAAAAGGTAGAATAGCTTTGGAAGTACCTGAATCGAATGCGTTTGAGATCATTGCCACCCTGATGAAGAGAAACAAAGGTGATAAGTACATCAGGCTCGACCTGAGCGACCCACTCATTGGGCTCGTCATAATCCATGAACACCGTAGATTCACTGCGCCCACTGACCGATGCCGGCGTGCCTTCCCCACTAGAAAGCGCTTTCAATCTGGCTTCCATTTCTCTTCCCCACTGCCTAGGCGTAGAATTGGAACTACCCGTTCTTTTGTAAGAGAAGTTGTTCTGATAGCGTTCTGATATGGAACCAGCCTCAGAGTCGGCATTATTATTATTGTTTGATGATCCTGAACATGGCCTGCAGTTCTTGTACGCTCCTGAAGCCTTTACTGCAATGTCCTTGATCTGAAAACGACACAAAAAAAATAAAAAAAAATAAAAAAATAAATCAATGGAACTTATATCAATTTTCCATGTACGGTGATAAATATTAAGTTTAGAAATTTACAGTACCTGAGAGGTGAGTGTTTTGATTGCTTGTTTAGTAGACGGAGTTGTAGCAACGTCACCGTCTTCCTGCTCAGGAAGAGATCCAGCACTGAGCTGCTACTGTTTTGAACAAGCAATGCAAGTCAACATGTTCGATTCGCCTCTGACTCTGATAACCACTCCAATTTACAAACTGCAAACACGACAACAAAACACTGTTCCTCGTTGTATTTAACAGCTAAAATTGGCCAATGGTTTAGAAACGCTACTTTGTACATCAAATTAGGAGAAAATCCTAAATGCTCATTTCAAACGATTCTGAAAAACGAAAAAAAAAAATGAGCATCTATTAGATAGAAAACAACTGAGAAGTACAATTTTTTTTTTTTGTATTATTCGCATTCGAATTAATTAAGTACTCCTCCGACTTAAATTGACTGGAAAAAAAAAAACTCAAATAATGCTGACGTAACAGGAGAAGAAGTAAAGCGAAACGAACCTGACCGTGTGCGACGACGAGAGCGAGAAATTTCAGCAGCGTAGCTTCCGAGGCGGCAACAATGGCGGAAGTCGCCGCCGCCGCAGAAGCTGGATCAAAGTTGTTGCCGTTGCCTTTGCCTTGAATACTGCTAAGAATAATAATATTATATATATTGTTTGTCCAGTTTTGCAGTTTACGGATTCATATAGCTGGAGAAGAGTGAGAAACAAGCTCTGGATCGAAGAGACACTTAGAGAGAGACTGAGTAGCAGTGGCTCTCTTGGACTCTTTCTGTGTGATTCTTCTTCTACGAGCATTAAAGAAAGCGGAAATGGTGGGAATACGAATAGAGCAGAGCGCAGAGGGATGGCTGGCTGTTTGAGATTTACTTAAGGAATCTTCTATCCAAATTTATGTCTAGTTTAATGTCAAAACAGCCATTTGATTTAGTTTTTTAATTAATAAATTATAACTTAATAAAAATAATAGAATTACAATGGAAAAAGTTAATTCGTAATAATTTATTATTAGTGAGATATAAAACGAAACACAAATGAAAATAAATAATTTTTTTCCTTGAGGCAGAGGGAGTAACATTTGTCTGCTCTATAGTTTATGAGTATATTAATAAATGTAATTTTCTTATTTTTATCTTCATTAATCTATGAAAATGACAAAAAGACTTATTGAAAATAATTTATCACATCCCAGCGTAAAATTTATGCGTTCGCCAAATTGTATAGCAGATGGAAAATTTGACTCATACTACTTTTTGTAAATAAAACTCTACCATTTGCAATCAATGTTTAGTGAAATAATTAAAAACTGATCAATATAACAATTCCAAACCGCTACCCAGAGCTCAGGTGTTGTGAGGTTTTGATTCCACTGAAAAGAAATTGATCGAAAGAGAGAAAAGGCACTCCCTGGTCCCTTTTTTCCTTAGGGGCCCATTATAGTTGTTGGGTTTCAAGTGAAATTGACACTAGGCTACTAGAGTTTTGGATCCACATTTAAGTTTGGTTTCCATTTTTAACCCAACTAGAGTTCCAATTATTCACGCACTTTTTGTTCTAATCTAAGTTATCCTAAAATCTACTTTAGAGAATGTAGAGAGCAGTTGGACCACCCTAAGCCCAACTATCAAAGTGAGTACGACTTTTCGAATATGGTGCGAGCGGGGATGTTTGATATAATCTCTCAACTTTCAGAGTTAGTGTGAGTATTTTGTAGCCATATAACGAAAAGAGTGCAAATCAATATCAAACTAGCGTTAGTAGACAACCAAACTTAACTTAGTTGCAGGGCCGTGTCAACTATGAGGCCTTTTAGACCATTGCTTCAGACCCCACAAAATAAATACCCCAATTTTTTTATACTAAAGTTTCACTTTTTTTTATTGTAGGGAACTATTGCAGAGATTCGCCGGCGCCAAAATTGAGCATACCTTCAGAGAGGCAAACTCAAGTGCGGATTTGCTGGCGAAGAATGGGGCTTCCTTACCAGCTTCTGATTTAGTTTACTTTAATGTTGCACCTCCCTTTGTTAGCCACTATGTGGCAAGGGATGCTCGTGGGGCTTTATTTCAGCGTTTAGCTAAAAATGTGAACAATTATCTACCTCATTTTGATTAATATATCTTAGTCTGTTTTCACCCCAAAAAAAAAAAGAATTTCCACCAATTTCCAACTTAACATAAGCCTGACCCTGAAATTAATCTTCGTCCATTCACGTGTCAATCTCAATTTGCCTCTCTTAATTTCCCAAAATTAAACGACATCTTCGGCATTGATTATGCCTAAACAAGTTAAAAGTTTTAAATGATGATGAATTAAAAAATGGCAAAATGGCCTATTTAGTCCTTTATGTATCTATCTTTCTCCTTTTATATCTTGTTTGTTTAATTTTGACTTTTAACGTCCTGAATGTTTTTACGATCTGCCAATTAAGGACTTCCGTTCAATTTTCTGTGATTTCCCTATTTGTCTAGTCGTTTGGTCAATTTTTCTGTCTTATTACCAGGGTTATTTATGTCATTCCATATTACCCACTTCAGTAAAAACCTCTAAATATCAACCAAATGGATTAATTCTTCATCTTTAACCTTTTATTCATTCTTTTCAGAGATTTTTTTTAAGAGCCATCATAGAAGATTCTTTCAAATGCCATCTTCAACACATCCATCAATGGTTCAATTAGGTGTTCATGTGGTGATTACTCAGTATTGTAGACCTCGAAGACCTCTGCAAACCCAGGTAGACTATTTTGGGGATGCAAGAACTATGATGTAAATATAATAGAACATTTTATTGTGCAGTTTTCAATGCAATCAACATTTATTTGTTTAATTTGTTAGATGAATTGATCGCTTAAATAAATTTCCTTGATGTTTATGTTTTCAGAAAGCTGTTCATTGTGACTTTTTTCTATGACTTGAAGCTCCACCTTGTAATCATTGTTCGAAATTGAAGAAAAAAGCAAAACTGTTAACATCAAGATTCGCAGAAATGGAACGAAGGGAAAGGTACTTGTGGGCTAGGTTGATGGTGGCATGGGTCATTACCATGAACATGTTGTGGAAGCTTTGGAACTGAAGAAATGGAAACTCACTGTGTTGTTGGATATGTTTTTGGATAGGTTTTTGTTTCCTTAAAGATCTTAATGTAGTTAGTGATGAAAGTACTATGTAATTATCTTTATTTTGTTATAGTAATCTATCCTTTGTTTGTTCTGTTGATTCCTTATTTTGTGGGTTAAATAAAGTGCATATGAGAACACTATTACACATAGACACAAGATCATAAATATAGAGGCATCAAAGACATTTGAATAAAAGTAAATAGTGCCATAATGTTAGACAAAAGCTGAAGCCAAAATAATGACAATTGTGACAAATTACATAGTGCCCTATTGGCAGCCATTACCAAATGACAAAATAAATCCAAACATTGACCATCAAAACATAATTAACTACATGGATAAAAATACAGTTGAAGTTTAAAATGTTTTTAATGGTCAATTCATCTTCGTAATGGCATGAATGTCAATGAATCTTCATTGGAAGCCTCTTTTTTTATCAGCACATGAAGCTTTTGTATGACCAATCCTTTTACAGTAGCTACATTTAAATGGTCCCCTACTTGTCTTCTTACCATGATACATAAAATAAGATCATTAGATATTCATTTAATAACATTAAAACTCAATTTATTAAGCCTAATTATTAACCTTAGAAGTAGAAGCCTGATTTTGTTGACTAATTGGTACAGAAGCATGTTGTTCATGGGTAAAGTGTTGAGTGTCTTCAACAACAAATTCCCCCCATGTTTCTTCTATTTGTGCTTGGACTTGAGCAATCATCTCTTCAAAATCTAAATAATAATCAACATTAGGGTCAACATTTGATGCACGGTTTGTTGGGCATGATATTTTGTTATGCCCAAATTCTTGGCACTTGCTACACCTATTCATATTTTTGGACATTCCAATGTCCGCACTTACCTACCCACAAACAAGCTCTAGATAGCCTTTCTCTTCCATCAGTAGTGGTTGTTGGAAGCACCATTTTTTTCTTGCTTCCCTTTTCACCTTGCTCCAACCTCCTATTCAACTGAGGTCTCCCAGCTTGTCTCAATTTCCTTGGAGGCAAAACAGGTCCCTATCAGATCTGGGCCAGTTGTTTGGTCCATTAGCTGGACCAATGATTAGAGCATAAGACCTCTTGAAAGCATCTATTCCATAGTACTTATCAACAAACTCAGCAACATTCTTGCCTTTCTTTGACAAAGCTGAAACAACATGTGCACATGGTATCCCTGATGGCTCCCAACCTCTACATGAACATGTCATCTCTTTAGTATTCACAACAAACTGTTCTTGAGTTACCCCATGTCTAACCTATATTAACACAACAAACCAGCTAATAAAATAAGTTACAAGACAATTAATTCACCTATAATAACACAATAATTACCTCAAATAGGTTCGCTCATGAGAAAGTGGCAAAACAGTTTCTTGATTCCTTTTTCTTCTTTTCAAGTAAGGCTTAGATCCTTGGGCAAACATCTCCCTTATATTTTTCAGCCCACTGTCTTCTTGATTGCATTGTCAACATCATGTAGACTCTTATGCTTTCTAACATTCCTAAAATTGGTTTTGACCTAGCTGATAACAAGTGTCTATTAAAAATCTCACAATGGTTGTTCAATAAGTGGTCACATTTGTTCCTAACCTAAAATGTGACCTACTCCAGTGAACAGGGTGAGTATGGTTCACAAACCAATCATGGGCAACCTCATCAAGGACCTTTAATTTCTCATATTCTGTTTCAAACTGTCTAAGGTAAGTTGCCTTGCCACATCTCCATACTTGATCTCTTAAGGCAATACATGGGTGCAATTTCTTGAAGTTGCAGTGTATATGCCTTAAACAATGCCTATGTTCAGCCTTTGGCATTTTATCAGCAACAACAGCTCCCAAACCCTACAAGTTAAAACTTAAAAAATGTCAATAAGTACATAATCAAAGAACTGCTGTGAGCAAATAGCAAAATAGAAATTTACCTTTTGTCTATCAGAAATTATACACCATTCTTCAGTCCTTGCCATACCAAGATCATACTTGATTCCTTTAAAAAACCAAGTCCAACTATTAGTAGTCTCAGATTTAGCCACTTCATAAGCCAATGGATAAACTCCATTGTTGGCATCAATTCCAACTGCTGTGAGCAAAGTCCCAGGATGAGATCCTTTGAGAAAGGTCCCATCAAGACTAACAATTTTTCTACATCCAGCCCTGAACCACTCTTTTATTTCCCCAAGACATACATATAGCTTGCTGAAGATTTCCTTGCCAGTTTCTTCATCTATTACTGGTTCCATATAACATGAAGTTCCTGGATTTCTTCTTCTAAGTTCTTCCAAATAATCATAAAGAAACTTGTACTGATCCTTATAACTTCCTTCAATAAGTGTTCTCGCAAGTGACTTTATTTTGTACACTTTGTTTATTGAAATCTTTACACTAAGTTCAGTCTCCACCTTTGACTGAAATTCTGTTGCTACAACACCTGCTTAACTCCTAAAATCAGATAAGTATCTCTTCGCAATATACTTAGAACTTGCTAATTTATGTTCCACTGTAGTAGCACATGTATGATTAGGCCCAAGTAATCTTATTTGAAAATTGAGACTGCCATCAGAAACCTTATTACAATGCAATTTCCATTCACAATTCTTCCCCATACACATGACATAAATCCTAATTCTGTCATTTTTTGTAATCTTCAAATCCAAACTCTTTTTAATCCCATAGTTAACCAAAGCTAGCTGAAAAATTTTCTTTGAATTGAATAGCATTCCCATGTCAAACTTTGGATTTAACATATCTCTATCAACCCTAAACACATGATAGTCACCAGGCTTCAAGGGTTCTCCATCCTTTTCTTTTTCAGTTTCCCCTTGCTTTTTCTTCTTTGAAACAACTCTTGAAGCATCCAAGGGCTCCTCATCACTACTCTTTTCCCTTATTTTAATTCTTCTCCAGACATTTCAAGTTCTTCCTATGGTCTAAAATTCATCCCTGCATCATCAACCCCGCTATCATCATCAGCCATCACATCAATAAACAACTTTCTATTCAGCTCCTGCCTTGTATTGTCTTTGCTATAAGATTCTTTATCCTGCCTTCTAACTTTCTCCTCCACATTCTTATCAAAATCTTCAAGCCCTTCATCAACAAATTCTTGCCACAGATTGTCATTATCTTCTTCATAATCAGAATCAACCAAACTACTAGCCTCATAATCCTCTTCAGCATCATCACTAAATTCAGTACTTTCAACTGGTTGAAGCACCATTTTCTTAGCAACGCTCTTTCTTTTTTCACTACTACCAGTGTTTGTAGAGAAAGTATTACAAAATTGTGGTGGAGTATTGAAAGCATCAACATTTATATTAAAACATGTATCATCCTCACACTCATTTGCACTCAAATATAGAGTTTTACTTTCTGGAACTTCAGGATTCCCAACATTCACATCAGGTGAATTATATTCTGGTGTAGTAAAATCAACCACATATGCTTCAGCATACAACACTTGCTCATTTTCAGCAGCAATCACATATTCTATCCTAGGAATAGCTTCCTCCACTTCTAGATATTTTGTAAATTCAAATTCAGCTGTACATTCAACATGCTTAATAAACACTTCTACAAACCTAGTCTCTTCATCATATGTAGACATGGCAATAACATCATCATTAGTAATCATAAATTTCCAACCCCCATTATCATACAAGTCTGAAACCTTCCAATAATACCCAACATAGTTCCTAATATCTAAAAAGTAAGCCATCTTATCAAGAACTACTATTGAAATGTATTCTTTAAAACAGTGCTCAAAATATGTCACTTGACCTCCCTCATACTGTTGTAAACCATCCACCTCCAAAATATTGCCACCATGATTCACTTTAATAGTGAACTTATCATCACATTCCTCTACACAACAGAAATAAAGCTTAAACCATTATACAAAAAATAGTCAAACATGCAAAATCAAAAATTTCATATGGGGACCACATCATTTCTAACCTAAAAAACAATATTCTAAAGCAGATATTATTCCAAGGTTACTTCAGACAACATACATGTGTATTGAGGGGACCACCAGTCAATAAAATGATAAATTACTATATTCAAGATGAAGTACTATTGAATAAAACGACACAAAGCTATCAAACATATAATTTATTCTGCAGTCATAAAAATTCCAAGTTAACACAGATCCCGGCATACTAAGTCAATAAATCAAACCTAAACAAAAAAAAAACCCCGTCATTTATTCATCAAAATATTCAGTAAACAAGTTATTACATTCATATAATAACTCTTTAAAGTAAAATTTAATGGGAATAATAACCATATTCTGCAGGTTCAGCTCCTAGCCTTCGTATGAACATATCAAGACTCATCTTCAATTTTTGTTTTTTACTTTTCACTCAATATGTAGGAATACGAACCGAAAAGTCAAAAAAATTTAGGTGAGATCCTTGGATAATTTACATAATCAGGGTTGTTATTTTGGATACGATGGAGAGGAAAACCCTAATTGATCTTTCTAACTTAGCAAAATGGAGTGGGTTACTGAAGTGGGTAATATGGAATGACAAAAATAACTATGGTAATAAAACAGAAAAAATGACCAGATGACTAGAGGAAAGGGAAAATCACAGAAAATTGGACGGAAGTCCTTAATTGGCATGTCGTAAAAACATTCAGGATGTTAAAAGTCAAAATTAAACAAATAGGATATAAAAGAAAAATGATAAATACATAAAGGACTAAACTTTTTTGACTTGTTCTTAAATTAAACACAGCGCAAAATGTGTGTTCGTGTTTGAAAAATAATGAAACAAAAAAATATAATAATTTAATAGTCAAAATATCAATATTACTCTCTAAATTATAATTTATATACTACTAATTATATTTTTAAAAATACATATTGAAAATACATATTTTTTTTAATAATTTTTATTAAATGTCATAAATGACTTATTGTACGAATGAAGAATTATAGATCAAGTGTCAATTGGTATGACAAGCAATTACGATAAAGATCACAAAGTGGGCAACCTTAAATAACAAGGCAAACAAACACACAAACAACTTTAACCAAAGTGAACCATTAAAAACTAAGAAACGAACGCATGATTGAAATGTGTTGTTCTATCAATTCAGAGTAACCCACAATTTGTTTACGTTTTTGTGTTTAACAATGTACACGCGTTGTGTATTGTGTTTAATTTATGAACAACTCTAACAAATTTGTCTAGTTTAGTGCATATTCAAAAAAGGTGTTCAATCTAAGCAAAAATCTTCTACTAAATCCCTCGAAGTACTCACGCTATAATAAAACTGATATTCTAAGACATTGTCTATTGAATAGTTCTTTCATGTATCAGGTTTATTGGATCTTAGAATTCATAATTATCATATCATTACAATATGAAGAAAGATACAATTACTTGGAATATTTTAATCATTTATGGTGAATTCTGCACCATAAGATCTTGTTTTTTTTCCTTGCCCGTTCCTTAGTTTTATTTTTTATGATTCCCAACATTTCTTGGACTCGCATGACCAATATGAGTTATAAATTTCTTTAGTTACGTAGATTGGGTCTATATCAAAATAAATTTTGCTCTATTGCACTGGTTAAATTATCGTAAAGCAATGTAATTAATTCAAATTTATGCATTTTTTGTGCAATTATGTTGTTACACAGAGAAATTATATATATTAAATAATGTATTAAAATTTTGAAGTTATTAATCCAAACACATCAATTCTCTATATTAAGTAATATACACTATATAAAAAATGATATACTTTAGAAAATTAACTATTTATAAAGAAAGTTTTTTGTATGGTGGCTATGTTGAGTTTGTGGTGGCTATTTCTAGAGATAGCGACTCGGTTGAGTCAGTGATAGCTAGTTTTTTGTGGTGACTACATTATAAGAATTTTTAATATACTTCTTTAGTTGGCAAATAATACTCAAATCTCATTCAAGCGAAAATACTTCACTCGTCTCAAATTAAATATTCAATTTTTATTTTTTTTTTGTTCCATAATGAACGTTATTTTTATTAGAGTTGACATATTTTGTAATTAAACTCCCACCAGCATATCAATTTGATCTTCTAAAGTTTGTTGTTATTCAAATATGTGACCATTTAATTTGAAACAGAGGAAGTAATATAGTTTATATAAACTTCCACTAGCAACTCCTTATAATAACATCACGTTTGGTACGCTGTAATAGAATGGAATTGAATACATTTTCAGTCAGAATCTCTTTCCACACAAAATTACTTCTGAATCATTTTTCCATTCCAGTGTTTGGAAGGTAAAGGCATAATGGAATGTTGATTTCTTTTATGTGTTTGATAAAACTATATTATAATATCAGAATGAAATAGAATTAAACACAATATGACATAAATGCCCTTTTATCATATCCTAGCGATAAAATATAATTAAACCTTCCTTATAAAATCTTACTTGAATAACATTAACATTATATTTATATATTGTTGGAACATGATTTTTATTAAAATGTCAACATAGTAATAAAAATATCTTTACTTTTTAATTTAAAAATAGATTAAAAACTACTAACAAGAAAAAGAAATATTTGTAAAATTACCATCTATGAAATTATACTAAGTCAAATAGAATATTTATGAGTAAATATGAATAGAGAAGTCCCTTATTTGTAGCACTTATCTATTTACGTGTTTATATAAATAGATTCATCTTTTTATTATAATGGGGAGTCACCATAATTATAATGGGAATTAAATAAAATGAATTATGTGATTTAGGGATTAGGAATATAATATAT
>JAOWBF010000034.1:432994-443124 GCA_028566175.1 Vinca major
CCATTCAACTTCTTCATTAAAAAAAAACATTGAACTTCTTCATTTAAATTCAGTTCAGTTATGTTAGAAATATTTAGGAATATATAAAAAATGCAAATGGTCCATATATTGCGGGATGGAGGGGGGTCTTATAAGGTTTTTGTTTCAGAAGGTAGGATTTTGCATTTAGTTAGTCTTCTTGCTTGAGAAACCTTATTTTATTTATGAATATTTTGTTCCAGAAGTTCTCATCTATGTTTGGTTCGGACTCCAAAAGGCTTCCTGATGAGAAATTAAGTCTTCTGATTGCTTATGTCTTGGTGCTTACGTTACATGTTGGTGAAATATAAAATCCCACATCGAGTGCCTAATAAAGAACCGAATATATTCCCGCGTCCTTTTGGTTTGGTTAGCATGTACTGACAACATTATTTATCATTTACTTATAATCCCGTTGTTACAAAAAAGGCAAAACAATAATTCTTGGATTTATGTTCACCAATTTAAAATTAATTTGATGACTGATAATACTGGATCAGACCGATAATTTTTAAAGCACGCGCTACCTAGAAAGAGATTCAGCTCTAGACCCAAAATGGTTGTTGAGTACTAGATTTCCACTCACAGTGGCAATTCTTGGATCCACAATGAAGGGACTCTTTTCACGGTGCAATTTCAATTTCTACAAGAGCACATTTACATAGCTATAGATAAGATAAGTGCATTACAAAACTTTTGGACAATTTTAGGTATTTCTTAGCGTTTTTCTATGATACATTGCTACCTACTATTTTCTTACACACTGTAAGCCCATATGAAAAATAATGGACTAAGCTATGTAATAATTTAGATAAAAACACTTTTATGATGTATAAAGACCTGGTTTTATAAACCCCAAACATCTGGGAGATCATTAAAGTAAATCAAGATTTGGTTTTGAATTTCCTTCGAGCTTTCAAATCTACCACAATTACTGATATGTTATCTTTGCTCCCCTTTTGAATAGCCAGCATAGAAAGGTATTCTGCTGCTGTTTGTGCTGCAGGATCGACTCCTTGCCCGCGTTCTGGAATAGGATTATTCCCATTCTTCTTGTGCCAAATCAAGATCCTTCTTCTAGCGGCTTCACAAGCTTCCTCATTGCTCATTACGTCCCACAATCCATCACTGGCTATGATGAGGCACTCATCTTCCCTAACCCGTGGTAGAAACGTGACCTCTGGGTCCGGAATGATTGATGGTTTAAGGTATCTGTCGCCTGCAGGCAAGAACAGAACAAGACATAAGCTTGAGATGAAGTGTAATGCATTGCGTGATAAACAACCGTGTATAAAAATGAACCAGTGTGTCAAGTGCTTGATCAAATTTTCCGTGATGCCTCTTTAAGCTCGGCAAAGATACGAATTAGATCGTAATTGTAGTAATAACTTCCATTTGACTCGGACTTAATAGGACAAGGACATAGTAGTGGTATTACGGTTTATCTATCCGTTAGTTTCTCAATCTCGCGTGGAATAATCGAGGTAGCATCAAATCTACTTATGACCTAACCAGCCTCCGCCCCATATTCCGTCTTTATGTCTTTAGGGGATATTGTGAGGGGTAAAAAATGTTCTAAATGAGGGTAGAAAAGAAGTTATGATCTCTGTCCACTCGACTACCATACAAGACTCTGGTTCCCTAGATCACAAATTCAATGAGAAAATTCCAAAGCTTTTTTTTTTTTTTGTTATTCATTGGATAAGAACCAAATTCCAGATATAATCAATAAATCGTAAGCATGTATTTACCAAAATATGTACAAATTAATACTAGCAGACCTACCAATGGATCTTGACATTGCAAGAACACCAAAAACACGGTGCCCGTCCCACTGTATGACCTTGCCTCCAGATGCTTCAATCCTTGCGTATTCATCTTCTCTGTTTGGCTGACGAAACAAAATGCAAGAATGTTAATAACAAGACTATTGTTACTGCAGAAAAGCATCCTCAATAGACTCCTACCCTCAAAAGGAGCAACTCCAACAAGAATATAGGGGGTGGTAAAAGAAGGCTGGCGTAGTTGGCGCCGCACTTTTGCTCGGAACAAAATAGGTTATGGGTTCCACACCCCCGCCCCAGCCCCGGCAATAAGTTTTTTTTCTTTAAAGGAATATGAGGGGTGAAGCTACATACGGTGCCTTACTTTATGATCAACAGATAATGCAATAGCTTCTTTGCCGCGATAAAGGACTGCCCTCGAGTCCCCACAATTTGCAACCATAATGTGGGATGAACACATAACTGCCACAACAGCAGTAGAACCAACAGTTTCAGGGGCAACGGCCTCGGAGGAGGAATCATCACTTTCTCTAGATATAGCTCTGCCCACCTTTCCACCAGCTTCATCATCAACCTTTAGAAAACAATTGGTGAAGACCTTCTCCCATTGCATCTTTCGAGTATCTCCCGAGCTTTCTTCCACCATATCATCTCTCAACAATTTTAACTCCTCAACCAATGCCATATGTAACCGTTCACTGCAGTAGTTTGCAACCTGCAGATAAAAAACCATTCAACTTCAGCTTGGTTTCAAAAGTGAATTTAATGATCTTTTCTAACTCATTCAATTTAGGGTTGCCTAGAATTCATAAACAGACAGTCCAACAAGAAAAGAGTTTCAAACACTATTTGATCATGCTTCATATACATGCAGAATACCAATTTTTAATTAACTAGAAGCCTTTTGAATGCGAAGCAAAAACCTGCTCTAAACTAAACAAAGCTTGTCCATGATTATGAACAATAATAAGGTGAAGTAACAATACATCAGACAAGCAAATAACATTAGACAGCATTTACTCCAAAGCAATTATTATTTTTGATACGTTACTGGAGTTTGCAATGATAGGTTAAAGCTGAGCATTATATTTACAAAAACACAAGTACATAGACTAACGTTGCAGATTTTCTATTGTGAGTCGGGAATTAAAGTGAAAAGTAACGGAACATACCTGAGATCCTCCGTGACCATCATATACGCCAAAAAAATGGGAAGTTAAGTGACTCAAGATTTGACTTATCCCATTCACCACGTGGTTACCAACAAACAACTCGATTGGAATCTTCATGAAATTGGGTACAACCATAAGAGCATCTTCCATCTCCGGCCTATTTCCACAAATAGATACAGAACCCCAGAGTGGCAAACAATCCAACTCGTAAACACTCTTAATACCACCTTTAACAGTAGCCTTCGCACTAGGTAACTGAAGCGCCACAACCGATGTTTTAACAGTTGGTCCAGTTGAACTCTCTTCACTTGGGTTTGCAGCAATACCTAAGATGTCATCGGCTATTTTCCTCTCAAAACTTCTTTCTTCCAAACTAATAACCTTAGCAAGTATTTGACCATTGTCAATACCCTCAATTTCAACAGCAATTGGCAAACTTCTTTCAGAGGCAGTACTAAGAGGGAGCACTTCTGCTCCATTAGTTCCGCTTTGCTCATCAGCGTCCAATAAAATTTCATCTTCACTTTCCCGAATTATACCTGCACCTAATATACCACCATTTTGAGTTTTCTGCACTGTCGGCGATAAATCGGGTATCCCTGCACCTACGGCAGAAGCTGACAATTCCTTTCTTACAACATTGCAACTCCCCTCCCAACCGGAATTGGAATCAGCATGCAACAATGATGCTGAATCTGAAAGTAAACTCGCAGTGTCCGTTACCAACTTCAGACAGGCGATTTCCACGTGGTTCGATATTCCGGAGTTTTCGCATACAGGGCTACCTAAACCAAGTGTAACGGAAACTGCTGAAGACATCTCTTCCATTAATTGCACTCAATCACTGGCAAACACTTTCTATGCACCCCGCCAAAATAACCGTTAACGAATCTAGTTGCTCATTCATTTATATCCAATAAGCAACTTGAAAGAAACTCTTAAAAGTTTCCAACTTTAGCTCAATCAAATCGAATACAACAACCTAAATTTCAAATTGACATTACTTGATTGAGTCAATTCTACATGGGTACAAAACAAGAAAGACACAAGATTGGCTAGGATACAGAATTCAAGTCAACAGCTATCAAAGAAATACGGAAAAATCACTAGGTATGTATCTTACAAACAGATCAGCAAAACAAAATAGATAACCAGATCTGGAGTTGCAAATGGATCTAATCATCAAGAAGATTGACCCTCAAACTTGTAGGACCTGGAATAGCTAATTCTTCCCTTCTAGACAAGAATTTCACCAAGATTATCAAATCCCATGTTGATCACCAACCCTTTTATACACTGAGAAGCAGAAGGAAAAAAGGACAAAAAGAAAAATCAAACCCTTATCCAAAAACTATACATCAATAAAGAAAAAGGCAAAAACCAAACTCCTAAAGAATCACAAGAAAAACCCTATAAAGATTGAACCTTTTTGACACATGGAACTTGGGTTTCAGGGATCTAAGGCAATTCTCCTCAACCTCATAAATTAACTATCAATCACCCTCAATTTGTTTTTGAACATTTAAGGCCAAAAAAAACAGTCAAGAATCTTGAACAAAATTCCTCCACATCTATGGAAATATACAACTACTTCAACCTGGGTCCATAATACCATAAAATATCAATAAACTATTAAAACTAACAGGAATTTTTTCGAAAAAAAAAAAGATTGAAAGAAAGATACTTACCGATTGATTAAAACAAACCTGAAAAAAACTTGTCTACCCATGGACAATAATGACTCTATAGTTGTAGATTTTTATTTTTAATTTCCTCTTCTATTTTGGATTGGATTCATAGAGGCAAGAAAGAAAGAATGAAAGGAAAGAGAAAACAAAAAGGCTTTTACTAGAGGTATACTCGATTAGATGCCACGTGTATATTCAATTATCTGCCTCCTCCCTAGTATAAGAAAGTGACACCTCATACATACGTACTTTTTTTGAATACCTCATACATACGTACTTGGTATCTAATGAAATTATTAAACACTTAAAGAGTAATGCAATTATTTTGTTTTATAATTATTTTTAGTCTGATAATATTGTTATACGCTGAATAATTATTTTTTGTCTTATAATATTGTTCATATTGTTATACAATGATCAATTCCATTGCTATATTAGTTTACGTGTTAGAGAATGTGACAAAGATTTTAAGATTAACAAGTCATGATACGCTTACCATAATTAATGATAGATCATTCGAAGTATCCTTTAAACATAAATCAATCATCAATAAATACATAAATATACGATATAACCAAGTAGAAAGATAAATCATTTCCTTCTCCCAACTCAATGAGATTGTTACTACGTGTAGATTTAATTATCTAACTCCATTTTAGTGGTGGAAAATGATGGTTTATTATGTTTAAGGAATTTTTATCATGTGCAGATCTTATTAATTAATTAGTCATTTTATAATGTTTAAAGTTGTGTTGTGAATTTCGTGATGATTTTTCACCTTATCCCTTAATTATGAGATTGAGATTCAATTCTTCATCCATAAAATTGAAGTACGTTATTTTACTAGATGTTTACCTTTTTTTTTAAAATACGTTAACAAATAAAATTAATTACTATGGTCGGCAATATACATTTTGATTTTAGAAGAAAAAATAGATAAAGAGAAAGGCTTTAAATTTCTCATTTACAACAGGTATACTCAATGAGAGAGGACACGTGTAGATTGAATTATCTAACTCCAATCAATGCTTTTCTCAACAAAAAAAAAAAAATTTCCAATCAACGATAATATGGATGGCAGTCCACCACAGATTCAGTGCGAAATGAGAAAAGTTCTGCACGTGTAAAATATTTTTCGTTCATTAAATTAAAATTTTGACAATTAAGATTTAATTTAAAAAAATATGTTCTGATTTTAAAAATACTTATTTATGTGAACATTTATTTTTTAGTTAAAAATATATATTTTTAATTTTAAAATATTTCGTATATAATAAAAAAATTTATTCCGAATGAGAACCGGACTGGACTGAAGATAACTTGTACATTAGTCTCACGGACTTCCCATGAGAGAAAATATTTTAGAAGATGCAACGTGTCCTTTGTGTTCCACCTTTTTTCCTTCTCTCCTAACCTAAAGAAGCCTCCATTATCTTTTTTTTGCTAAGTAAAATATTAATCATTAGAAGGATCCGAAACCGGATTAAGGTTACAAAAAAGTGCCTCCTCTATCACAAAGAATTGAAGGAGGGATAGTAGAAGGATCTAAATAGTCAGTTACACAATTAGATTTAGCCCAAAGAGCAATATTATGAGCATGGAAGTTTGCTTGTTTATGAACAAAATTCATCTTCCATTGACTAAATCTTGAAAGGATGGCCCTCCCAGAATGTATTTGTCCAGCCCCTGTCCAATGGACATTTGATAAATGCCCTTGTAAACCTTTAATCACATTGAGACAATCTCCTTCAACTATTGCTTCTTGAATATTCAAATATTCCAATTTTTCCATTGCATTAACCGCCGCATTAGCTTCCGCTTCAAAGGGACTACGAGCTTGAAATCTTTGGATCCACACCCCTTGAATATCTCCTTTATCATTTCTGATAAGGAAAGCACTTACCGCCTTATCCTCCTTAATGAAACCCGCATCAAAATTGATCTTCAATACATTCCTTGGAGGTAAACTCCAATTAATAACTTTCTGTGTACTCCATTTCTTTAACAACCTCTCAATTGCAGCCCCCCAGTACACGGCCACTTTGATATCAATCTGATTCTTCAACTCTTCCCATTTTTTGCGCGCCTTTCCATGTAGCACTTCATTTCTATATATCCAGATTTGTTCCATCAATACTACAAAAAAATTCAAAAATTCTGATTTTTTATCCGAGGAAATTGGTAAAGAATTAGAAGTCATACTTACCTCTACCATCCACTTTGAAAGGCTCCACCCTTGGAAAGATTCCATTCTGATCTTCCATTTGGAAGCCCACCAAATTGATTTGATGAATGGACAATTAAGGAAAATATGATCAAGAGTTTCCACTTCTCCTTGGCATATAATGCACTGATCATCTTGGATGCTAAAACAGTGCCTTAATCTATCTCTAGTGGGCATTGCATTGTTGAGCATTTTCCAAATAAAATGTTTATGTCTATTATGTAAATTAGAATGCCACAAAAGATTCCAATATTTCCTAAGAATAGAAGGACAATCTCCAAATCTCTCTTGGTTCACTAACCTGTAAACAGATTTAACAGTGAGTTGCCCTGTCGTAGAGGGCAACCAAACCAGAGAATCTTGTTCCCTCGAGGGAATGATTTCTAGAATACTTGTTGAGGTAGCCCGATCAAAAGAATTCTCAACTAGATTTATGTCCCACCCACACTGATTTGGCAACATCAAATCCTTCACCATTAACAAGGAATCTGCCACTCTCAATACTTCCGGCACTCTAAATCCTTCAACGTTAGGGATCCATGCATCGTCCCAAATCCTAGCTCTAGTACCTACACCAACGTTGATGCAAGTCCCTTTCTTTAAAACATTTACAGTCTTTACAATCCCAGCCCAAATCCAAGAACAATTACTTCCAGTATTTACCACATTCAGAAGATTTCTCCCTCTCAAATATTTGGACCTCATCAACTTCACCCAAATTTTGTCAGAGTCTTGCATTAAAGCCCACCCCAACTTTCAAATGCAAGCCAAATTCATATCTTCAGATTTCCTAATACCCAAACCTCCTGCAAGTTTAGGTACACAGATAATATCCCATGCTTTCAAATATAGATTCCTCCCACTATTTTCCTTAAAACCCCACCAAAAATCCCTCATTAGACTATCAAGTTTATGACAAAGAGAAATAGGCAGAGAAAAAGTTTGCATAATATGAATCGGTAAAGCTTGAGCCACAGTTTTAATCAACACAGTCCTACCAGCTTGGGAAAGGGCAGAAACTTTCCAACTAGATAACTTCCTTCTAAGTTTTTCAATAACAGGTAGGAAAGCATCTTTTTTGGACTTACCCTTACAGAAAGGACTCCCCAAATAGGTCCCTTTATGATTACACTCTCTCATCCCCAACATAGTTCCAAGCTCCTCCTTGACCAAAATGCCCACATTCTTGCTATAGTGTACCACCGATTTCTCCAAATTAATGCTTTGACCTGACCAAAGACAAAAAAGGTTAATACATTCCATAATTTCATCCGATTCCTCCAAATTAGCCCTGCAAAAAACAGTCAAATCATCAGCAAACATGAGATGTGAAACACTTGGGGCAGTTCTACTAATCTTAACCCCATGAATCCTTCCTTGAATCTCCGCTTTTGAAATCATCATAGATAACAAATCAAAAACTAAAGTAAACAAGGCAGGGGATAAAGGATCACCTTGCCTGAGGACCCTAGAAGGATTAAAGAAACCAACAGGCGAACCATTTATCAAAATAGAGAAAGCAGAAGTAGAAATACACTGAAAAATAAGATCCACAAAAAAATCACAAAAACCATGTTTCTTCAAAATACAAACCAACAAAGCCCATTCCACCTTGTCGTAGGCTTTAGACATATCAACTTTAATAGCCATAAGCCCAAGCTTGCCCTTCTTACCATTCAAGTGATGCATTAACTCATGAGAAACAATAACATTATCGGTCATCACTCTTCCAGGTATAAAAGCAGTTTGAGAAGGTGAAATGATAGAATCTAGCAAAATCTTAATCCTATCAGCAAGGATTTTGGAAATAACTTTATAAGTAATATTACACAACGAGATAGGTAGATAATGATCAATCATACAAGCATTGTCATTCTTAGGGATAAGAGAAATGAAAGTATGGTTAAGAGATCTAAGCATGTGACCATTAGTAAAGAAAAACTGAACAGCAATCACCAAAGACCTACCTACAATCTCCCAATAATTCTTAAAAAAACAAGGAGTCATACCATCAGGTCCAGGGCTCTTACCAGACTTCATACCAAAAACAATCTCCTTGACTTCCTCAAATGAAGGCATTCTACACAACTCCCTATTAGATTCTTCAGAAATGGATGACTGAATCAATTCCTGCAAATCAACTGGGAATATAGGATTAGTAGACTCAAATAATTTAACAAAAGAATTAATAAAACATTCACCAATCTCATCTCTTCCTGACAGCCAAGTATCATCAGGTAACATGATTGAATCAATGGTATTGTGCCTTCTATGTATGATGGTAGATAGGTGAAAAAAATGGGTATTGGCGTCCCCCTCTTCCAACCACAAGGTTTTAGACTTGTTCCACCATAGGATTTGTTCCCTCTTGAGGACTTCATCCAATTCTTTTTGGGTTTCTTTTTCCTTAGCAACCACCAAAATAGATTGAGGAAGATTTTGGAGTCTCTCAATATCAGATTTCAGAATATTAATCGAAGTTTGAACATGACCAAAAAAAGATTTATTCCAAATTTTAAGAGCGAACTTAGTACTTTTGACCTTAGAACTCAACTGGAACAAAGGCAAACCCAAAATAGGCACAGACCAAGCTCTATCAATGACTCCAAAAGAAGAAGGTTCCCTAATCCACATAGACTCAAACCTGAATGGTTTAGGAAACAGTGCTCTGGTAGGAAAAGTATCAAGAATAATAGGACAATGATCCGAAGCAAAAGCAGTTAAATGTTGAATAGATGCTTTAGGAAATAACAAACGCCAAGCAGAATTTATCAGACCCCTATCCAGTCTCACCCTAATGTTCTCAGTGCCCCCATGTTTGTTGTTCCAAGTAAAAGGATTCCCCGAAAACCCCATGTCAATCAACTTACAAAAGTCCACAAAATTGTTGAAAGGTCTTTGTTTATATTCAGAAAAAGGAAGTCCACCCTCCTTATCAAAAGAACTAGAAATACTGTTCAAATCTCCAATCACAACCCAAGGAATGGAAATATTACTTGACAACAACCGCATATGCTCCCAAAAAACAGATTTCTGAGACTCTACACAAGGCCCATAAATACCCGTTAACTGCCAAGGGGTAGAAGGGGGATGAGAAGTAATAATGCAATTAATGACGCGATCAGAAAAATACGTCACATTCAAAGTTACATTAGGCTTCCAACATAGCACCAACCCCCCTGAAAACCCAACAGATGGCACAAACTGGAAAAAACTGAAACCCACAGTACGCAAAATAACAGTA
>JAOWBF010000034.1:816389-826636 GCA_028566175.1 Vinca major
ATATATATATATATATATATATATTGATTGTTGCTTAGACGTTGTAGAAATATTAAACAAAAAAGAATTAAAAATAAAAAATGCATACATGTTCGGTGAGAAACCCAGATAATACACACATTTGATCATTCAATGTGTATTTTATATATTGATTGGCGAGTTGAATGGATATATAAGACTCCATTAATGTTGAATGAATTTCTAATTTATCATAAATTCATTTAATATCATAAATTTCATTTGGTTTAGACCATTCAACTTTCTGTATATTTTTTTCACAATCACAAATTCACAACACCATGAGTTATAGAATATAGCTCATTGTGTCAGTTATAAGCATAAGTATTGTTATTTTGTGCAAGAGCTATAGTTTTAACCATTTAACTCTTTATATAAAATTTGTATCTTATATACATAGTTAAAAATTAATTATTACTTATTCAAGTAATTACACGGGACACATTCTGATTTACAGAGAGACTAAAATTGTCGACACTACTATATTCTTTATCTCCAACTTTATTATATACACATATATAGATTTTGTAGATACATTCGTTAACATATTAATCGAGAGATATATATGACTTTTCATAATTTATTCGAGGGTTAAACATGTCTTAAATATTAGTTAACATACACTAGGTCGTTTTTAATTGGAAAAGAGATTAAATTTGAAGATTTTTTGGGTTTCTTTTAACAACTTGCAAACGGTATTTGGAAAGAGGGAAAAAAAAATAAAAAGAAAAACAAAGCTTAATAGTTTTCCATCGGCGGCCCGCCGGCTCGACGGTTAGTGGCGGCATCTCCAGGTTCTATTTTCTCCGGCCCCAAATTAATCTCAAAATTCAACTTTTTATAGAGTAATTAGAAAACTCCTGGACCCACTGGTGCTCCGAAAATAATGTACGGAGGATCCGGAAAACTCGGCCGAGGCGGCGGCGGAGGTGGTGGCCGAGGAGGAGGGAAGCGGAATACTCACTCAAGTTTCGTTTCACCGCCAATCCACCGTCCTTCATCAGCTTCTGCTGCACCTACTGGTGGACGGTTGTCCATGGGCGGTGGTACCGGAGCTCGTAATCGGAGTTCTTCTGCCGCCTCTGCTTCACCGGCACCGGCGGCGGCAGAGGAGTCGTTCAGTCTTGTTACAGGAAATCCTTTGAATTTCGCTATGATTATACGGCTGGCACCGGACCTTGTTGAGCAGATGCAGAAGGTAGAGGGTGAAGGCGGCACGGCGCGGATCAAATTTGATGCCAATGCTAATAATCCAGCTGGAAACGTAAGTTTATTTATCAATTTTTAATGATTTTGTTTTATGTTATGCTATTTTCTATTTTTTCCCAAAAATGAGAATTGGTTGTTCTAGAGAATTGGAGATGGAATTTTATTTTCCTTTTTAATTTTTATTTCAGAAATCATTATCACTTACTATATACACTCTGCTTCATGAGCTCAGTAGTGAATTTCTGTATAGTGGAAAGTGTCTAGGCTTTACTTCAGAAGAGAAGAAAAATTGAAAGAAATTGGTTATTTGTGCAAGCTTTCAACTTGCATTAAGTTTTTTTATAGGGACTACAATTCCATAACGAATTCAATGTTCCTGTATCATTGAAATGGGGGATAAAACTAGTAGTTAGTAGTTACAATCCTTTTCTGTTATTTAGCAGTTTGTGTGTTCTCAGCTTGAGTGATCATAGATTCATAATAGAAAAAGAATGCTGAAGGAGAGGAAAGTAGTGAATGGTTGCTAAGAGGATTAGGAAAGTATGGTCCTGCAGCCAGATTTGTTTAGAATCCCAAGTGTGATTAGTTGCACTTTAAGAAAGTTGGAATATACAAAATTCCGTCGTAGGATGTAACTATGTACTCCTTTTTCTTGCATAGAAAATTTATTCTCAGAGGAAGCATCATGACATATGGGAACTCCTTGAGAAAACACCGCAGGCCAGGCCAACTTCTTATCATATAAACTCATTTTCTAAGCGTCTTGATCTAATATGTTGAATGTCCCTGAATAGGTGAGTGTGGACTAGCAAGGAGGCCATGGGTATGGATGGCATCCGAAAGCAGTGAGTTAGTTACGGAATCTCATAGAGTCGTCGCCATCTGGCGAGTAGCACCTTAACATGTCCCGAAAAAAGTCTATATCTTCTGCTTCCCTACAGGAATTAGCACCATTCACATTGGTGCTTTTGTTTGTGCATTATAAATTTGAACTACAAGGAAACTTAGTTGACGTAACAAGATTAGTTGGACTATAATTTCAAGTTGTTAATTCACTAAACAAAGAATGACAGGATAGACTGGTCATGCACATCTAGGTTGATGTTTCTCATGCAAAAGAAGATAGGATAGTCATAGACCTGACGAAACTTAGAGGCCCAAACATTTGATGTCTGAGCAAAGCAACTCTATACGGTAAAAAAAACAAACAAAGAAGTAAAGGAAGGGAAAAGAAAATTTGAATGCTCCTTACATGCTCATCTCAAACAGGACAAACATTTCACTATAACCCACCTTTTCTCGCTTTTCTCATGTGATGTGATGCGTGCTTTTGACGACTATGCAACGGTCATATGAAAGTCACAATTGAGTTCTGCTCCTATGGTATCGTTTTAGATTGATATTCTTCTCTCTCGAGTCCTACCATATGTTATCAGAAGGTGAAAGTTTGGGATTTGGGGCCTGTCCAAAATGAGGGAAGAAGATTACATATATATTTTACTGGCATATGCCCAGCTAAAGATTTTGTAGGAGTGAGATTGCATTATCTCTTGAATTAAGATACTTTCCATAAAGAACAACCTTATTGAACCCGCGAGAATACCTTGTAGGAATAGTAATTCAAACCAGCAACATCATGATTTACCATCAAAATCGCGCAGTTTGTTTCTTACCTCGTGTTCTGGAAAAATGTAATTGATGTATAGAAATGATAAGTGCTGGACCGCTGGTTCTTACTTAGGCAAAGAGAAAAGGACAGGAGAGGGGTGGGGAGGCTCTGCCTAATAATTTTATGTGCTTCGCACATCTGAAAATTTTCTTGCAGGGAGCTGCACAAATTAACTGAATAATATGTCTGGCCATGAATTGTCCCCTCCTGTTTGTCACTTTTTACCTTCCACATGGCGTTTGGTACTCTTTTTTTATCGAACACATAGGACATTGGGTTCCCTTTCATGGTTAATATTGCTTGTGCTTTTTAATACTTGCACTTGGTTGATTCATAAGCTTATTTGCTTAGTTTGGCCACATGTTTCAGAGACACAAAATATTTGTCTCTCTCTGATACCCCATTCTGCAAAGTGCGCATGGATCTGATGGTTATGGCCCTCCATATACCCCTTCTTCCCCTAAGCAACTCACATCTCCAGACCTGAAAGTGCTAATTTGTGATTCTGCCCTTTCCATTTTCAAAATTTTGTTTAATGTTGGTTCCATCCATGCCCTAATAGACTAAACTTGTGATTTAGATGTTTCCGTTTCTGAGAAGTTGACTTGTCTACCTTTTTTTGTATCCAAGATTCTGCAGTAGATGTATCTTGCAGTGATATCTCTTGCTGCCTGTAAAATATGAGTTTCCTATGGTTTCAAACTTGTTATTCTGTATTATTTTTTATTAAAGTAATCCTTCTCCAATCAGGTCATTAGGGTGGGGGATAAGGACTTTAGATTTACATGGTCACCAGAAACAGGAGAACTTTGTGATATCTATGAAGAACGTCGAAGTGGTGAAGATGGAAATGGCTTGCTTGTAGAATCAGGGTGTGCCTGGCGAAAGTTGAATGTGCAACGGGTTTTGGATGAATCAACTAAAAATCATGTTAAAATGCGGTCCGAGGAAGCTGAGCGCAAGCTTAAATCACGCAAGTATGCTGTCTTTTTGTATCTAGATAAGTTTTTGCTTTCGTAAATTGGTGCTTTATTGCTCACTCTTTTTAATTTCTTCTCAGAGCAATTGTACTAGACCCTGGAAATCCATCTACGAAGAGTCAAATAAAGGCGTTGGCAGCTGCTGAGAGTAAGAAGTGAATTTGTCGGCTTTGTTTTACCCTGTCATGATTGTCTGGATTTGCCCTTTTAAACTTTAGCACATGCTCTGTTTTGTTTTTACAGAAAGGACCATCTAATGGTGTGTGTTGATCCCCGGTTGGTTTGAGATAGAAGTATGATTCATAAATATGCTGTGTGCTGTTTTGGAAATTTAGTAAAAAGGTTTTGTTCATCCCATATTATAAAAAAGTGCCCAATTTTTAAACAAACCGTTGCCCTCAATTCATCATTAGGTTACCAGAGATTTTGTTTGGAGATAAAACAATATTGGTTGTTCTGAATCTACGAGGGATGGTATTTTCTTATTTGCAAATCTTTCATGGAAAGTTGACATATGCTGCCTATACTGAGATATACACAGATATAAAAGTATTGTTAATGCAATAATTTATTTTCCTGTTATTGCCAATTCTCTAGGAGAGCATGGTGTTTTATTTTTTCTGCTTTCTGACTCGAGTGTCCGTTTCCAACTAAACCGTAGGATATCATATTGTTACTTAAGTTATACCCGTAGTACACAAATGGGGCGATGGGTGTATCCAACCATATCTCTCTATAGAGTTAGAGTGCATCCTAGTTCATACCATGATTCTAAACCTTATTAATTTTAGGAATGATCTAAACAGGCCTGGGTTTCTCAAATTCATTACTTTGACAAAAGTACAGAAGATGCTGCATTTTATTCTTGTTAAAAATGGACTTGGCCTAACTCAATCCCTCAAAAAGTACCTCAAGAGGGGGAGGATTGCCCAAGCCTTATATTGCAAATATGCTCACAAGCTAGCCGATGTGGGATTCTCAACAATTCTGATGCTATGGAGAAAGTTAATGTTTTCTTCTGTTACCCTTAGGAGTTTATCTGAAAATTCTTATTATTATTTCTTTCAGGCAATCCATGGAGGATGCCCTTCAAACAGAAGAAAGAACAGCCTCCTCTGAAGAAGCGGAAAGCTGAACTGCCTTCAGGTTTAAGGAATAAAGTCCATTCTTAAGTGGTGTAAATGTGTATGTCTTTTTTTTTCCCTCCAATTTTTAACTGGCGTTCTCAAGCCAAAGCCATAAGCAAGTTAGAAAGCCGTCTGATATTGTTGGTTGAAATTTTGTGATAATTGTTCTGAATTCTGATAGGTTTTTTTTTCAATATTCCTTTACTTTTGATGCCAATCTAGCTCTTCCTTAATTGCAGTAGGAGGCCCACCTAAACCTGTTCAAAAATCTGGTTTGACTACACCAACACCTCCAAAGGGAAGGCCTCCAGCTTCACCTCTATCTTCTCCACCTGATCAATTGGGTGGTCGAGTATCTCCATTTGGAATTGGCAATTTGTCAAAGGGACATGCCAGTGTTGAAGACACTATTTCCAGTCAAGTTGCAAATAAAACTACGAGTTCTGAGAAAGATACTGCTGGCAGGTTGAGTACTAGTGCTCAGGAAAAACCAGGAGGCAAGGGATTCAAGAGGGAGCAACCATCAGATTTGCAGAGTATGCTGATTTCTCTTCTTATGGAGAATCCTTCAAAGGGAATGAACCTTAAGGTAAATATTTAAACCAATATCAAGCTGATTGCTTGTTAAGTTTCCAAGCTCTTCATTTGCCCTCATAATTTTCAACCTAAATAATTCACTTTTTCTCCTAGTCTCCTTTTTGTCTTTCTAGGAGTGAAGAGTTTGTTAGTTTGTCTAGTACTGTAGTACATTAGATGATGCTATCTTGATCTGTCTGTCCTTTTCTATTATCTTATCTGACTTCACAGGCAATAGAGAAAGCTATTGGAGATGCAATTCCCAACTCAGCGAAGCAGATTGAGCCCATCTTGAAGAAAGTAAGTTGTTGAAATTCTGGATAAGGTTATCTTTAAAGATCATTCGTGATAGTTTCTCATCTTCTTTTTTATTTCTACTAGATTGCCACTTATCAAGCTCCCGACAGATACTTCTTAAACCCAGGAGCGGAAATAGAGAGCTTCAAGAAACCTTTGTCTGATAGTCTGAGGTGCCTGTACATCTGCTCATTTGCTTGTTCTTATGAATACTATAGTGGCTTTGCCAATTCTTTTCCTCGGTATCTCTAGCACTGCCATGAAGAACCATACACTTTGGCATGTCATAAATAGATTAATTTCATAATAAAATAGAGTTACATACATCATGTGATCTAACATTGTGAAGGCTGTGTGGTGCATTTCTATTATTCTGAGAATGAGATACGGTCAATCAGCTGCTAATGCCAATGTTAACTGTCATGTCATCTACTTTTAAAATGAACTAAGACAATTTTTTATTCTATATGGTTCTATTCTTGCAAGCAACAGAGATGAGATCGCTCATCTACCGTAGTGATTGTTATCTTATTTGGTCTCTTGGTATTGGAAAGAATCTCATTGGTACATGCTGACCCCAGCAACAAATGCCTTTTCTTACCCCCATAGTTCCCCCAAATGGGAATAAGGGATAGTTGTATTTCAGGTTGCTTTTAAAAATGTGCGTTTATTTGAAAGTCTTATGCCTATATTCTGGATCTGTTTGGACTATATGGCTTTAACTAATGGTGTTTTTGATTGTTTACTAGTGGATCAATTATGAAGGGTTCCCTGATTGTAAGATTGATATTTTTTCAGCTTTTATGCCAATTCCATAATCTTCATGAACTTCTTTATCAAACTCTGTTGAAATATGTCAACTATCAAATCAAGTTCTCTTGGCTGTCTTCTGTGTTCAAGTCCTTTCTCCTTTTTAATGCTGCATGTTTGATTTCATCACTCTTACACGCTTTTCCTTTTAAAGTTCTCCGGACGATAACAGGCCTTTGTCACCCGACCATGAAAAGTATGATCAGCAACCTGCTCAGTCTAGCTTTCTCACAAGAGCTGATAACAAGGAATTAGAAGACCAGGTGCAATTGAACTCTAAATCTGATGCACCACCTAATTCTCTAGAAAAAGTCAATGTCCTACATAATTCAGCAGACATTTTTGGCAAGAAAAAAGTCTCAGAAAATAATGAAGGCCCTGCTGGGAGTTCAAGTGATAGTGGAAGTGACACCAATAGTGAAAGTGACAGTAGTGATAGTGGGAGTGACAGTGGAAGCCATAGCAGAAGCCGGAGTAGAAGCCCAGCAGGAAGTGGAAGTAGCAGCGACAGCGAAAGTGATGCCTCCACCAACAGCAAGGAGGCATCTGATGAGGATGTCGATATCATGACAAGTGACGATGACAAAGAAGCAAAGCATAAATTACAAGCTAACGGTATTGCATCGCCTAAATCTCCAGTTCCCTGGAGGACCACAAACGGCGAGTCTAGTCATGTCGATATTGATGAAAAGCAAGATGGTCATGTTTCTGATGTAGTTAAAGACATGCCGGAGGTGCATGTTGGTGAAGTGGCTGCCCTCAGTGATTCAGTTCCTAACAGAGAAGGCGAGAGACATGGTGGTGAAACCAGGCCACCTTCTCATTCTTCTCATGAACATCAGGGAAGACATGACTCGTTGGGGAAGATGAACAGTGAAATCGATATTCTGTCCAAAGATGTATTTAAAAATGACCAATCTGAGATCTCTGAGAAAGTACGACGGGGAAAGCATAAGAGGACTTCTGATGAAAAGCGTTTTGAGGATAAGCCTGACCGTGTTAAGAGGTTAAAGGCAGGAAACTTGAATCAACCACAAATATCTGGGTCTAGGACTTCTACTATAGTGGGGAGCCATCAAAATTCACCTCCTGATATTCCTTTTGAGGATCCTCATAAGGTCCCTAATCTGCAAATGACTAACAGAATGACGAGGGACGGGAATACTGGGTTTGGATCACAGAGAGGCTACGACCATGCGATGTCTGGAAGATCTAAAACAGATCCACAACAGTCTAGCAGATCAGCTGATCCTACTGCACAGGCGAAGACTATTCCTACAACTGAAAGACAAGGTAAACATCCTGAGAGCACGGGCGGCAGTGGTGTTAAGCATCCTGAAAGGAGCCTTAAAACAACTGGAGGCTTTCCCATGCAGAAAGATAAGTTTGATAGAGAAGTGCAGGATGACTATACTACCAATAAAACTTCAAACTCGCAAAATTCCGCCAAGGATGAAAGCATGAACACTTCTAACAGATCTCTCGGGAATGGTCGAACAATAGTACTTCAAAGAGAGCTCTCGGACTTGGAGTTGGGTGAATTTCGCGAATCCTTGCCAGAAGTAAGACCTGGGTTTGCAAAGCAAATTGAAAGAAGAAGCTCCTTTAAAAAATCAGAGAACACGCCTTTGAGGATCTTAGATTCTGATTCGAGCAAAGGAAAACCTCCAGGTAAGATAGTTGCAGAAACTAGTAAACCTTCCTTGCTCGATTCGAATATTCCTGCCTCTGGCAATCCTGAGGGCATACCAAGGAGGGGGATCCCTGAACCTTATGCTGAGGATCTTTCAAGACCTCATCAGAGAGTTGCACAATTTCAGCATAGGCAGCACCCATCAGGAGTTGATCTTAATGACTCTGGACCCCAAAATAACAGGGTAGTGGCTCCCCAAGTTCGCGGAAACCCTCAGAACAAAATTTCACTTGGTACATTGCAAGCACATGAAGCAATACTGGGGGTTGTCCCTCCTTCCAAAAAGGAAAACAAAAGGCAAAAATCAAATTCAATTTCCAACTTAAATGATAAACAGAAGGATGCTTCTTTAACAGGAAGCTGTGACGGTGGTCAAAAGAGGCGAGAATCTTCTTCTGATGAGAATAGTTGTCCATATACTAAGTATGACAAAAAGGAACCCGAACTTAATGGACCAATAAAGTCTTTCTCTCAGTGAGTATCATTGTTTTGCAACCTTGAGAAATTTTGTTGCATGCTCAACTTTATGTTGTTTAAAAACCGTCATTTTTTACATTTGCCATCTCCTAATTCACTTTCAGGTATAAAGACTATGTAAAGGAATTTCAGGAGAAATACGAGGCTTATGTTTCAATTCATAAAATCTTGGACGCCTACAAGTATGCTTAATAAGTTTTGCCTCATTTTGGGATCTTGGTATTCGATTATTCTTTGATGGGCTTCATATCCAAATTTATTATCTAATGTAGCTTTATATACTCCCAGGGAAGAGTTCGAAGAATATGGAAAGGAATATGTTGCTTCCAAAGGAAGAGACAGGGAGAGATGTGAAGAAATTGAGAAGCAACTGAGAGACGCCTATCGCCCACTTATAGATGTATGTTTAAATTTTTGTCTTTTTTTCCCTTCTCTTCCCCCCTTGCTTGTGTGGTGGTTGTCTTTGGTTAAAGCTGATTTTCCACCTGAAGATTAATACCTATTTTTCCATATAAGATTTTACTTGATACAGATTTTCTTCTAAAGTTAGATTGTTCAGTGTGTTGCTATTGATCAAAGCTTCTTTGGGATTATAACCCTTTTTCTTGGAAATTTTCCCCTTTTTCTCCTTCACCCACTATACAAATGGGCATCGTAGTGATTGGTTTTGAAGAAACTCTGCTCAATTTCTCTCTTTTTTTCCTCCTGGATTTAGGAGCTTTGCTTGTTGCTATGTTCTGGTTTTAAAGAAGCTTTGCTCCTGTCTTTTTCTGGATATAGGAGTTCCTTTCTTTCTAAATGCATGTCAATATATTTTAGATATAAATAAAAGTTATTTTTGTCAACACTCCACCAATATTGGGGTATGCCATCATTAAACATAGCCCATATCAAAATTATTCAAATGCTCCTTATCGCGTTATAAGATGACAGTGTCGTTACATATCCTTGTTTGTTTTTTCAAACTGTCCATTGTAATTACTTGGATTATACTTTGCAGAAACACAAACGGCTGAAGAGAATATACCTTTTGCTTCATCAAGAAGTAGAGGTGAGTTTTCTTTCAAAACGTTCTGAATTCTATCCTCGTGTTTCTTTAAAGCTCCTATTTCTTCTTTGAATTTGTTTTCCCACATCTATTCTATATACGTGTTTTGCAGAATTTGAAGATGATGATTAAGGAATTTGGTATTCTCTATACCAAAGATGGGACAGATACAACAACAACCAAGCCTTAATCCCAATATATTGGGGTCAGCTACATGAACCAAAGTAAGAATCACGTAAGGTCATCCACATGGATACATTCTCTCTATTTCTTACGGTCCCAAACACAACTCTCATCTAGTTCTAGCAGCTTCATATCCCCTTTTATCACCTCCGTCCACGTC
>JAOWBF010000034.1:867924-878510 GCA_028566175.1 Vinca major
ACAGGGTATATGTGAGCAACCACTTTGTGCACTCATTGCCAAAGGTTGGGTTAGTCTCCAATCCATCTGTTCCAATGGTATTTTGGGATCAGCCACTTTGTGGATTTATTGACAAAGGTTAGGTCTGTCTCCCTTCCATCCCCGCCCATACCCTCAATTATTGGGGACTTAACGGTTATGTTGTTGTTGTTGTGTAATAATATTAGGCTAAAACAAGTGGCATTTTTTTGTCAGTTTTAGCAACTGTCCAAGGATTGCTACAGATATCTAATATTCATAACCATGATTTAAAGCCTCTCCAGTTATAGGCCTGAACATATATAGAAGGCATATACACCAAGAAAATAATGCAGAAGATTACCTTGAGATTTAACGTATAAGTCCATTGTTTGCTTTTGCTCGCGGTTGCTTCCAAGATGGCAACTGAAGATGCTGTACCGCGAGATCAACCTGTATTTGAGGTAAGAAAATTCATTCATCTGCTCAATCAGCTATTTCTTACCATTTGCTACCTTGCTTATCAAGATTTTCCGTCTTGCATACTGAATTATATGATAAATCTGCATATCATATTGCATAATACAGATATGCTATATTGCTATGGAAGAATTCCAGCAACTAAAATATGAGTACTTGAATAGAGCTATGAAAACGCAAGATCATGATCAGTTGGTTTTGATTATTGATGATTATTTATAAGCTAATAAAGATGAACAATTGTCTAGAGAGCCTAGGCAATCCTCCTATCCTATCTCTACTTTGGGATTGAAGATATCAGTCTACTTCTTTTGCTAGTTAGAATCATAACTAGCAGAACAAACTGTCTAATTTACTAGCTCAGCAAAACAAAAATAAAATTGCGAAAGTTATATGCTATGTTTGAAATTTGAGATTCATAACCTTCAAGTTAGTTCCAAAACAGATTTTTTTTTTTTTGCATGAATGTATCATAATATGTCCAAAATCACGTGATGCGGGTGATTACTGAACATTTGTTTCAGAAAAGAGGGCATTATGATGATTCAAAACTTGGTCCCTCCGATCATAGTTCTTGAATCACAGTAACATCTAAAGCCATTTCCCCATTATTTTCTAGTCAGAGTGATCTCAATAACACAGCAAAAGTCTCAGTAAGTTAATCTGTAGAAACTACCATGCAGAAAACATCAGACAGTACCAAAATCTTTTGTTCACATTCTAGTTTGTTACAAGTTCATAGGAGATCAAACAAGAATAATAAGAGATATGCAAGGTATATGTAGATTCTTACTTCCATAATAGTATTAAAAATACCCAAAAGAATGAAACCCTACGATCAAGCATGACATCACTGTTATCCTAGAACAAAACATAAGCTAGAGAATAAAGAAGCATGTTTTGAACACACTACATGCATGTAAAAGAACTGACTTCATAAAAATGTTTCGGTCCGATATCAAGTCCTGACTACCTTAATTAAGAAACTTTAGCATGGTGCAAGTCTGGTTTGGTAAATTAAAGTTAGAAGGCATTGGATGCTGACTACTCTAAGAGCTGAACTGACTTGTTCACCTATAATATAATTGCATATTTTTGGTCTCTTAATATATTCAGCATTACGACATATAATTTCGTGTGCAGAAAGTGGAAAAGGAAGACAGAGAATTGCCTGCTGCAGCTTCTGATGTTGCAGTTGACAAATATTTTCAAGTGGAAGAGAAGAAAGTAGAGATCCCCACTGAAAAACCTGATAAGACCATGAAAACTAATTCTGAAGTGGGAACCACAGAGGAATTTGTCGCAGGCAATTTGGGAATTAGAGATGGTGAAAGTTTTTCAGAATCACCTATTCTTTCTAAAGTTGCTGGTGAAGAAAGTAGCAGTTCATCCCAAGTTTACGAGGGCAAAGACATGATCAATGAGGCCAACATGGAGAAGTCAAAGACAACTTTAATTGCAGAAGAAGATTTACAACATCAAGAAGCAGAGGTTACAATTAAAGAGGCATTCTTACCAGACACCCAGCAGAATGCTGATGAAGAATCAAAAGATCTTCCCACTCAAGTGCCAAAAGAAAATTCTCAAGATGTGGAGATGAAGCCACATAATGCTGAGGTGGGGGATGAATCAACAAACGAGATAGAAAATCTGTCCGACTTTCCAAAATATGTGTCTGCGACGGAAAAATATTCTCAAGAAGCTGAAAATGAAACAACAGATGAAGTAGAAAGTTTGTCTGAACATACAGGAAATGTCCCCAAAGAAACAGACTGCAGCAAGGAGCACGGTGAAGCAACAAGAAGCAATCCTCAAGATATTGAAAAGCTGATACAATCTGACCTTGATGAAAATGTCTCCATAGAAATAGAATGTGGGACTGAAAAGAGCAAAGTGATAGAAGGAACTTCTGGAGAAACTAAAATATCATCACATGCTGTCATTCCGGAGTTTGTGACAATAGAGAAATTAGAAGGTCTGTCTGAGAATACCAGAGCCGTCTCCAAAGAAACTGAATGTGGCAGTAATCCTATTGATATGGAAAAAGAAACTATCCAAGATTCTGAAATACTTCCCCTTTCTGTTGAAGCGGAGGATGAAAAAATCGATAAAGCAGGAACTTTTGGAATTAAAATTGATAAACCAATTGAAGATAGTAAAGTGGAGGAACTTTTGGAATTAAAATTGCCAGACCTTGGTAAGGAAAATGTTAGCGTTACCACAAGTGCTGATGTTCAAAATGCTTCCCCTGCAGAAGAGGTAAGTAGCTCATTGGTTAATGCATCAACAGAGGAGATACTATTAAAGGATTCAGGAAAGGTTCAAGAGCATGAATCACATTCAGGTACCACCTTTGAGAAGGAAGAATTGGACAAAGAAGATACTTGCTATATTGAGCCCGCATCAGGCATTGAAGTATCAGATATGGTACCAAAAATTTCCAAAGCTGAATTAGAAATGGATAAAGCCAAGGAGGGATCAGAATCCAGTTTTAATGATTCAGCAATGAAACAGGAGGAAACTTTACAAAAGCCGAGCCAAGAGAAGGTTCTACCTATTTTAGCAGGGGAAAACAGAGAGGACGAAGTACCTAAAGGTTCAACTCAAGCCAACATAGAGGTTGAAGAGAGCATTAGACCTGAAATTTTCAATAAGGAGAAGGATTTGGAAGATCTATTACCTCAGAGTGAACCAGGAAAGGAGAAGCATGTTGAATCTTCAGAAGCTGCTAGCGTGCCTCTTGAAAGGACAGATCCAAGTCAACATTCTGAAAGAGCAACTTCTGCAGAAGAGCAGAAATCAAAAGAATGTCTTGAAGGTGACCTTACTCAAGGAGAAGACTTTACGAGGTCTAACAGCAAAGCAGAGGAGAGTCTACAACAGGTGAGAATCTTTTAAGTATATTGAGGTCTTATGACTTCCAATTGTATGTTTAATTTGACAAAATGAAACTCTTTCATGGTTTGAAAAAATGTGTAATATGTTATGCTGATGCTGCAGAACACCAGCTTAGTTGGTGTAGATAAGGAGGTCGACAGCGGAATCTTGACAGATATTGCACAGGATACATATGGAACAGGAAAAAGTCCGGAGAGCACCATTGTACATGAATTGTCTACAATGGAGCAGTCATCCTTGGAACTGACATCAACAACTGAAACAGAAGGCGATAAATATGAAAAGAATGACGTGAATGTGGTCGATGCAGAAGACAAGGCACAGAAGAAAGATGAAGTTCCGTCTGGAGAAGAAGAAAAATTTGCACAAAAGAGTGAGTAATCCCAGAAATTCAATCTTCCTTCCATTTATTTCTTCCAGTAAAATTACATGTTAAATTATTATCATACAATACAAGTACATGTTTAGTTATGACCTTGTAATGGAATGGGAATTAGAACTAAACCTGAAAAGATCTGAAATATCAACATAGAGTGACTGGGACACAACCTTCAAAGAGGTACAGTACTGGTAGCAATCGGAAAATTTGAGTGAAAATAAATAAATAACTACCATTTGACACAAAACGCAGGTTATACTGATAACAAAAGAGAGCTAGTGGAAGATTTATCTGTTGGGAATGGCAAAACTGAATGCCCTAAAGGGGAAGCAGATAACATGAACGATGATGAAGAAGTCAGAGGCAATGACTCGGAGGAAGCAGTAGCGGAACTAATAAAAGATCAAATTGTAGAAGAAGAGGTTAGTCATCAGAACTTCAATCCAACAAGTTTCTTGTTTTATAATCCAAATCTGATAGCTTCTTTCTAGTTAAAACAACTAAAATCCCACTCTTAATGTAGGTACACAAGGATACATTTGGCAAGGACGAAGAAAGAGAAACAGAAAAAGTAGACCAAGAGAAGGTAGTCACAGAAAGCTCAGTCGAATCCTGGTCTGCTCAAGAAGACGAATGTAATCATGAGGTTAAAATAAAGGTAGAACGATTGACCATCAAGAATACTTACCTTGTCACCAAAAGTTCTCTTAGAAAAAGCTGCCAGTTTAATTATCATTCCCATTCTTTCTACGAACAGACAGAAAATCCTGAAGCTGGTTACAGAAATAATGAAGAAATCAAAGGTAGTGACTCGGAGAAAGGAGCAGAAGAAATAAAAGATGATCACACTATAACAAAAGAGGTTTGTAGGAACATAAGAACTTAATTTCCAAAGGTTTCTCTTATGTGATTTAGCTGATTTAGAAAATTCCAATTGGTAATACAGGCATATATGGAAGTTGAAGAACAAGAAACGCAAACAATAGACAAAGAGAAGCTAGTTCCAGAAGACATAGTTGAATCCCCTGTTGTAGAAGAATGCAAGTTTGATAACGAGGTCAAAACGGAGGTAGAATCCTTAGTAGCAGAAGAAAACGAGTCCGGTCATGGGGTTAAAACAGAGGTAGAGCGAGAAATTCTCAGGCCTACTTGGCTTTTCAAAAAATAAATAAAGAAAGGAAAGAAAGTTGCCAGTCTGAATAACTTATCTGTTCTTCTACAAACAGGCAGAAAATCCTGAAACTGATGATTTTCATAAAGAAGCAGCAGATCGGATCAATGATGATAAAGAAATCGAAGAAAATGATACCGAGGAAGTAGCAACAAAGCCACAAGAATATCAGGCTGTAGAAAAAGAGGTTTGTTTGGTCAATCAGAACTTCAGCTCAACAAGATTCTTGTTTTACGTTCAATTATGATCCCTTCTTGTTAGTTAACATGATTGAACTTCCTGCTGTCACTGCAGGTACACGAAGATAAATGCAACAATTCTGAAGAAAAAGAAAAACAAATAATAGACAGAGAGGAGGTACCTACAGAATCCTTGGTAGAATCCTCTGCTGAAGGCGAGCCTGATAACCGCGTTAAAACAGAGGTAGATGATGAGATTAAAATTGATGACAATGAAATTAAAGTTGACGACTCCGAACAAGTAACAGAACTAAAAGATGATCAGATTTTAGCAGAAGAGGTTTGCTTAGCTTATAAGAACTTCAATTTCAATCTTCTTCTTTACGTTCAAGTATGATAAGTTCTTGTCAGTTGACGTGATTGAATTCCAACACTTTATACAGGCACAGAAAAAAGAAACAAAAATAATAGACAAAGAGGAGGTACCTACAGAATACTTTGTAGAATCCACTGTTGCAGGAGAAAACAGGTCTGATCACGAGGTTAAAATAGAGGTAGAGTTATCAGCCCCTCAAATCTACTTTGCTTCTCTCAGCGAGATTACCAAATGAAAAGAAAGTTGGCTGTCCAAATAACTTCCATGTTCATCCACAAATAGGCTAAAGATCCTGAAGCCGATAATGACCACAAAGGAAAAGAACATCACCTCAACAATGATGAAGAAATTGAATATAGTGATCCAGAAAAAGTAGCACCAGAACCAAAAGAAGATGAGATTGTAACAAAAGAGGTTAGCTTAGACCAAAAGGGCTCGAGTTCAATAAGTTATGTGTTCATGCTCAAATCTGATCCGAGCTAGTTAGCTGATACGAACTGTACTCCAACTCCTAATGCAGGTATACCAGGACACATTCAGCAAGTATAAACAAAAAGAAACACAAGAAATAGTCGAAGAAAAGGTAGTTGCAGAATGCTTGGTAGAATCCTCAGTTACAGAAAAAGACAAGACCGATGACGAGGTTAAAACAGAGGTGCGGTGATCCACTCCACACTACTTAGCTTTACACAAAAAAAAATTAAAAGGATGTCGGTCCAATTAGCTTTTCTAATATTTTTCAAACAGGTAAAGGATTCTGAAACTGGTAATGCCCTTAAAGGAGAGGAAGACTATATCTATGCTGATGAAGAAATAAAAAGTAATGATCAAGAGGTAGCACCAGGATCAAAAGAAGATCAGGGAGTAGGAGAAAAGGTGGAAAACAAGAAAACTGAAAATGATCCGCAAGAATCTATTTCTGAAAATATTATAGCAGAGGATAAAATCATGACTCAGATCCCAATTCAAGAGGTGAACTACACTGCTAATTTTATTGTAAAAATAAGCAATTATAAATCTGAATCTGGACTTTCATAAAAAAATTATGACATTCACTAATTATATGGGCTTGAGAGTCTTTCAAGGAGCTTATGGTTCTATCACTTGGAAAAAGCAGAAAACACAAGGAGTTGGAGCAGAACATGAATTTGCAACATTTTCTGCAGAAAAAATGAAGAAAGTGGATTATCGTGAGGAGAATCAGAAGGGGGAACTTGACAGAGAAGTAAGTCATCTATCTTCGCATACAGATGCATTAAATGCTTCTCATTCTCTGTGTATGGATTATTCATGTCTATATGGCACGAAGTACAAACGTAGAGATGAAAATGTCAAGCTTACACCTATTGAAACCAGAGAAGGTTACATAAAATTTTGAAAAAATAATTGCAATTTCTCATCATAACCAGAAATGCATGTTAAACTAACATCATAATGTAGTCATGAATCAGAAAAAGAGGTTAGTGTCCACATACAAACATTAGGCATCCTAATTTGTGGTCCAATTTCCATCTCTTAGTTGTTAATTGAATTTTCATCACTGGACAGTCAAAAGATTTGGATACAGAAGGCACAGCAGAGAACGATGAGGCAAAAGATTCTGCAGAGGAGGGTGACAAGGAAATGGTCAAGCATGATGCAGATGCTGCAAGTACCGATAACTTAACAGAAGTATTACCACCAATAGAATATCAAGAACTTGCTAAACCCTCCGGTACAGTGCCTGAGATATCCGAGAAAATGCTGGATACCACAGAGTCGATAGAAATAAGTTCAGTTGAAAGAAGCTTGAAACAAGAGGAACGGGGTGTCCTGGAAGCAGAAAAAGAGGTCCGTCTACATTCAAACATTATTTTTTCAAAACTTGTGCTCTTATTTCCATCTCTTCGCTGTCAATTAAATTTCTTCATAAACAGGCAAAAGATTATGGCATAGAAGGCACAATACAGATTGTTGAGGATGTCGATGCTGCATGGGAAAGTGAAGTGGAGACCGGCAAACATGATGGAAATGCAGATGCTGGAGATACTGATAGATTAACAGAAGGATTGCCTTCAAGAGATCAAGAACTTGCTGAAAACTTCAGTGCAGTGCCTCAGATATCTGAGAGAAGTAAGGAGACAATGTCAGATACCACGGAGTCAAGAGACAGAAACTCGGTTGAAGGAAGCTTGAAACAAAAGGTAGGTGATGTCACACAACAAGAAGAAGAGGTCAGTATCCACAGACAAAAATTATGTTTTCCAAACTTGTCAATTTCAATATCTTAGTCGTCAATTGAAGTTTCTCCATTTGACAGATAAAAAATGAGGACACAGAAGAGATAACAAAGAATGCTGAGGCCACAAATTCTTCCCAGGAGGTTGAAATGAAGATGGTTAAGCATGAAGGAAATGAAGATGTTGCAGGTAATACTGCATCAGCCATTAGATTATCAGAAGGATTGCCATCAGCACAATATGAAGAATTTGCTGAAAGCTCTAGTTTGGTGTCAGAGGTTTCCGAGAAAAGTAAAGAAAAAATGTCAGACAGCAGGAAGACAATGGACGTAGTAGCAGCAACAGGAGAGACCAAAGAAGTTATTTTTCCACTTAATGAACAAAATTTAACGGCTGAAGACTCCAAGACAATTGGTGAGACTCTAGAGAAATTCGAAGCCTCTAGCCTCACTACAGAAGCTATTCAAGCAGTACAGCCAGCTGAAGATGTAGAAATTCAAAAGCCTAAGGTTGAAGAAGAGGAGTTTACAAGAGATAATAGTGAAAAATCAAGTGAGAATCTAAGCGCAGACAGACAGGTACCTGAGTCAAAAGCAGAAGCCCAGGTATACCAAACTGAAGATTCAGAAAACAACCAAACAAGCCGCATTGCAGAAAAGGTCAGTAGTTGCCATCCAAATTTCATCAACTGTAAAACTTGAAATTGAGAAATCTATAAGATTTGATAACATTTTCAAAGAATTCAGATAGGTTTGCTAAACTTCAACCTAATGATGCAGACAATAATATTCCTCCGAAACAAATAAATACCCATTTAAAAAACCAGTAAGTACAACAACAACAACCAAGCCTTAATCCCAAAAGATTGGGGTCGGCTATATGAATCAAAGAAAGAATCACGTAAAGTCATCCACATGGATGCATTCTCTCCATTTCTTTCGATCCCAAACAGGGGCGTCTCAAACATTTTGGAGGCCCTGTGCGAAATTTTAAATTAAGGCCTATATAACTTTAAAAAAAATTGGGGCCCCGAACTTTTAGCTAAGTATATATATGTACACAAAAAAAAATTTGAAGCCCCGGATTTTTAACTAAGTATATATATAAACAAACAAAATTGGGGCCCCAAATTTTTTGCTAAGTATATATACAAAAAAAATAAAAAATAAAATTGGGGCCCTGAATTTTTGGGGGCCCTGTGCAACCGCTCACTTCGCACTCCCTCATAGCCTGCCCTGGATATAGTAAAAAATATCAAACATTACTCTATTTAATTTTACTCCCAATTTAATTTTGCCTTATTCTTTCTCTTTGTTGACTATTATTCTTTCTCCAACATTCAATATAAGGGACAAGATTGAAAAACTCATCATTTTTTGCATCAAAAAAAAAAAAACTCATCATTAGTGTGTATTTTATTTAGAAAGTGGATAGATTAAAAATGAAATGAGACAAATAATTTGAGACGTAAGGAGTAACAAGTATGCTCTCATTCCGTTTTAAAATATAAGACATTCTTTTGACTCTTTTGCATTTTTTTTTAAATTCCCTCTGTAGAAGAATTACTATCCGTCACTCTTCTTAATCATGACTTAAATTATCGATATGTCTATAATTAAAATAGAAGAGTTGTCTTACTGTTTAAATCGTAATTCCTCGTCAACTTTTTTTGCATATGTTGAAGAAGAAAAACTTAAATAAAAATATTTTATTTCAATATATCTTTAACTAATTTTATAAACACGACAAAGAATGAGAAATTTAAATTTATAAATGAGAGTAAATTGAGACAAATCATATCTTTAAACCAAAACACCAAACATCTTGAGAAAGGGGGAAAAAGGTCAAAAAGTCATTATATTTTAGATGAAGAGAGTATACTATAGTTAGGTATGACAATGGGGTTGGGAAGTATCCCGAATGTAGCCTGCCTCCTGCCTCCATTACCATCTCCAACTACGGTAGAAAAGCAGTTCGGCTCCAATGCGAAATAATTTTTCAAAATAAATACAGACATTTTTTTGTTAAAAAACAAGTGTTCGCAGAACAATTATTTTCAAAATCAAATATGTGTTTCTTTAAATCAATCTCAACCGTAAAAAAATGAATACAACGGCTGAGAATTTTATACTCATTTCGTATAAGAACCGTGGTGGTAGAAAAAACACTATTTACCCCTAACCCAGCCTTATTCGGGGTAAACATCTAGTTTAGGCAGGTCAATTATCATCTTTAATTATAATCAATACAGAACAGGGTAATTAGATTTAGAGACTTGTGCAATGCATCCCCTCTCATAATATACTGCAAGATCTGCATCTAAATAGAGGGACTTACAGTGAATTGTGAGAGAGCGATACATATACAAGTCCTTGGTACAAATTTTCCCAGAACACGAGGGAATGCTATAAACATTTTTTGTATACGTACACTGAAAAATACTTGCTTTGGATGCTACTATTATTTTCAAAACTAAGATAAATTAATTTAATAATTCTCTTTTAGAAGGGACGCAGGGTACTAGTGAGGCAAGAAAGAGAGAGGGAAAGTGTCCAAAATTATTTCATTTGAATTATAACCCATAAGTTTTATTAACTAAGGTTTATCTAGAAATTACAGTAACTATTGTTCTTGTTTTTTTTTTCTGAAAAAAAAAACTTTTTCGAGTTTCTTCTCAAACTAAATTTATTTATCTAAAACATGAATTACCTTGCCCACTGCAAGACTACGTAGACGGAATTAGAATTTTGCCATTAGCATCAGGGTCTAAAAGGATCTTGGAAAGAATTTTGCAAGACAGGCGAATTTAAAAAACAAATGATTAAAAAAAAAAGTTAGAAAAATTCATACCTATAAAACTCAATTTGGCCATGGGGGGATCATAATC
>JAOWBF010000034.1:878610-889606 GCA_028566175.1 Vinca major
ATTCTGCACAGGAGGGTGAAATGGAGATGGTAAAGCATGAAGGAAATGCAGATGCTGCAGGTAATATTGCATCAACCGTTACATTATCAGAAGGATTGCCACCAACAGAGTCTCAAGAAATTGCAGAAAGCTCTAGCACGGAGACGATGAACGAAGAAGCAACAGGAGAGACCAAAGAAGTTATTTTTCCACTTAATGAACAAAATCTAACGGCTGAAGCCTCCAAGACGATAGATGAGACTCTAGAGAAATTCGAAGGTTCTAGCCTCACCAGAGAAGTTGTTCAAGCAGCAGAGCCGGCTGAAGATGTAGAAATTCAAAAGCCTAAGGTTGAAGAAGAGGAGTTTACCAGGGACAATAGCGGAAAATCAAGTGAGAATCTAAGCACAGACAAACAGTTACCTGAGTCAAAAGCAGAAGACCAGGTATACCAAACTGAAGATTCAGAAAACAACCCAACAAGTAGCATTGCAGAAAAGGTCAGTAGTTGCCAAATTGCCTCAACAGTAGAACTTGAAACTGAGAAATCTGTACGAATTGATAACTCAAAGATGCCTAACAGCACTACAAAGGAATGAAGTTAGCAATAAAGGAAGATTTACAGTTGAAAACCTTGATCAGAGGCCAGTTATAGCATTGACATTACACTAGTATCTTGAAAATCTCAAGCCTACTTAGCTTTTCTCTAAAGAATTAAATAAAGAAAGAAAAAAAGTTGCCACTCTAAGTAACTTCACTATTCTTGTACAAACAGGCAGCAAATCCTGAAGCTGATGATTTTAATAAAGAAGTAGCAGATCAGACCAATGTTGATGAAGAAATCAAAGAAAATGATCCAGAGGAAGTGGCACTAAAACCACAAGAAGATCAGATTGTAGCAAAAGAGGTTCGTTTGGTCCAGCAGAACTTTAGTTCAATAAGATTCTTGTTTACGTTCAAATTTGATCATTTTCATGTTAGTTAACATGATTGAATTCACACTCTTAATGCAGGTACATGAAGATAAATGCAAAAAGGATGAAGAAAAAGAAAATCAAATAATAGACAAAGAGGAGGTACCAACAGAATGCTTGGAAGAATCCTCAGTTGAAGGCAAGCCTGATAACGGGGCTAAAACAGAGGTAGACCCACTACCTCACAAGACTACTTGGATCCTCCCCAAAATGATTTTAGAAAAAGATTGGCAGCCCAATTAACTTTCCTCCTTTTCTTTCTACAAACAGGCAACAATTCCTGAAGCTGCTGATGGTCATAAAGAAGATAAGGTTTACAGCAATGATGACAATGAAATTGAAGTTAATGACTCAGAAGGAGTATTAAAATTAAAAGATGATGAGATTTTAGCAGAAGAGGTTTGTTTAGATCATAAGAACTTCAGTTCCAACTTTCTTCTTTACATTCAAATTTGATCAGTTCTTGTCAGTTGACATGATTGAATTCCAACTCTTTATGCAGGCACAGAAGGATACATTCCGAAAAGATGAAGAAAAAGAAACAAAAACAATAGACAAAGAGGAGGTACCTGAAGAAATCAAATGTAGTAATCCAGAAAATGTAGCACCAGAACCAAAAGAACAGATTGTAACAAAAGAGGTTTGCCCGGACCAAAACAACTTGGGTTCAATAAGTTCGGTGTTCATATTCGGATCTGATTCGAGCTAGTTAGTTGATATGTTTCCAACTCCTAATGCAGGTATACCAAGACACATTCAGTAAGGGTGAAGAAAAAGAAGCACAAAAAATAGTCCAAGTGAAGGTAGTTGCAGCATGCTTGGTCGAATCCTCAGTTACAGGAAAAGACAAGACTGACAACGAGATTAAAAAAGAGGTGCAGTGATCCACTCTAAAGACTACTACTTAAATTCACATAAAAAGATTAAAAAGATGCCGGTCCAATTAGCTTTCCTAATCTTTCAATAAACAGGAAAAGGATTCTGAAGCTGGTGATGCCCTTAACGGAGAGGCAGACTACATCTATGCTGATGAAGAAATAAAAATTATAGATCAAGAGGTAGCACCAGGATCAAAAGAAGATCAGAGTGAAGGAGAAAATGTGGAAAACCAGAAAACTGGAAGTGGTTCGCAAGAATCTATTTCTGAAAATATTATAGCAGAGGATAAAATCATTATTCAGATCCCCAGTCAAGAGGTGAATTTTATTGTGAAAATAAGCAGTTATAAATCTGAACCTTGACTTTTCTCAAAAGATTATGACATTCACTAATTATATGGGTTTGAGGGTCTTTCAAGGAGCTTATGTTTCTATCACATGGAAAATGCAGAAAACAGAAGAAGTTGGAGCAGAACATGAATTTGCAACATTTTCTGCAGAAGAAATGAAGAAAGAGGATTATCGCGAGGAGAATCAGAAGGGGGGACTTGGCAGAGAGGTAAATAATCTATTTTCACTTACAGATGAAAATGGTAAGTTTGCACCAATTTAAACCAGAGAAGGTTGCATAAAAAAAATTACATTTTTTTGAAAAAATAAGTGCGATTTCTCAGCATAACCAGAAATGCATGTTAAACTAACATCATAATGTAGTCAGGAACCAGAAAAAGAAGTAAGTGTCCATATACAGACATTAAGCGTCCAAACTTGTGGTACAATTTTCATCTCTAAGTTGTCAATTGAATTTTCATCACTCGACAGTCAAAAGATTTGGATACAGAAGGCTCAGCAAAAAACGATGAGGCCCCAGATTCTGCACAGGATGGAGAAAAGGAAATGGTCGAGCATGAGGCAGATGCCGCAGGTTCCGATAACTTAGCAGAATTATTACTTCCTAGAGAATATCAAGAACTTGCTACCTCCAGTACAGTGCCTGAGATATCAAAGAAAAGCAAAGAGGAAATGCTGAACACCACGGAGACGCTAGAAATATGTTTGGTTGAAGGAAGCTTGAAACAAGAGGAACAGGGTGTCATGGAAGCAGAAAAAGAGGTCAGTGTCTACATACAAACATTGTGTTTTCCAAACTAGTGCTCTGATGTCCGTCTCTTAGTTGCCAGTTGAATTTCTCCATTGAACATGCAAAAGATTCTGACATAGAAGGCAAAATACAGATTGATGAGGATGCCAATGCTGCACAGGAAGGTGAAGCAGACACCGTCGAGCATGAAGGAAATGAAGAGGCTACAGGTCCAGATGCATTTGCAGAAGGATTGCCTCCAAAAGAATCACCAACACTTGCCGAAAACTCCAGTGCAGTGCTTGAGACTTCTGAGAAGAATAAAGAGAAAACTTTAGAAACCACGGAGTCGAAAGAAATAAGGCCAAGTGAAACAAGCTTGAAACAGGAGGAAGGGGATGTAACGGATCCAGAAAAAGAGGTCAGTTTTTATAAAAAGGATTATATTTTCCAAACTGAACTCCAATTTCCATCTTTTCCATTAATGGGAATTTCTCCATTGGACAGACAAAAGTTTTGGACACAGAAAGCGCAACACAGAATGATGAGGTCAAGCATTCTGCACAAGAGGGTGACAAGGAGACCATCAAGCATGACAGACATGCTGATGCTGGAGGCACTGATGGATTAGCAGAAGGATTTCCTTCAAGAGATCAAGAACTTGCTGAAAACTTCAGTGCAGAGCCTGAGATATCTGAGAGAAGTATGGAGACAGTGTCAGACACTGCGGAGTCAAGAGACAGAAACTCAGTTGAAGGAAGCTTGAAACAAGAGGACTTGGATGTCATACAACCACAAGAAAAGGTCAGTGTCCACACAAACATTATGTTTTTCAAACTCACTGCGTTTCATCTTCAATATCTTAGTTGTTAATTGAACTTGCACCATTTGACAGACAAAAAGTGTGGAAGTAGAAGACATAACACAGAACGATGAGGCCACGGATTCTGCACGAGAGGGTGAAATGGAGATGGTCAAGCATGAAGGAAGTGAAGATGTTGCAGGTAATACTGCATCAACCGTTAGATTATCAGAAGGATTGCCACCAACTGAAAATCAAGAATTTGCTGAAAGCGCCAGTGCAGTGTCTGAGGATTCTCAGAAAAGTAAAGAGAAAAATGATTATGTTACCACTGGAGGAACACCCTTTCCTGAGACGTTGCAACAGAATGCCCAAGATCCCACAATTTTTCCACTTGATGAACAGAATCTAACGGTTGAAGCCTCCAAGACAATAGATGAGACTCTAGAGAAATCCGAAGGCTGTAGCCTCACCACAGAAGCTGTTCAAGCAGCAGAGCCCGCTGAAGATGTAGAAATTCCAAAGCATAAGGTTGAAGAAGAGGAGTTTACCGGGGACAACATCGGAAAATCAAGCGAGAATCTAAGCACAGACAAACAGGTATACCAAACTGAAGATTCAGAAAACAACCAAACAAGCAGCATTGAAGAAAAGGTCAGTAGTTTCCATCCAAATTTCCTCAACTGTAAAACTTGAAATTGAGAAATCTCTTAAGAGTCGATAACATATTCAAAGAATTCGGATAGGTTTGCTAAACTACTTCCACCTAATGATGCAGGCAATATTATATCTCTGAAACAAATAAATAGCAATCTAAAAATAAAGTAACTCAGCAAGAAAATTTGTGTGGATTATATTAAAAAAGTAATTTTCTTGATTCTCCACAACAATACTATTCGCAATTTTGCATACTTCCTGTCGGGCTTTAAACTGAAAAGAGTCCATTTAAGAACAAGTTATATGGCGGAACAAGAACATAGACGACTGAGCTATCTGGTGGACAAATGCAACAGGACTCAGGTCTAATTCAATCTCAGGAAGAGTACCCATCTGCCTCAGAATTGATGGCTGAAGAATGTCATGACAAAAGCAAACCCGAAGAAAGCAGCAGAAGCATTGAGAATGAAAGTACAGATTCCATCAAAGAAGACGTAGAGGGACAAGCATCTCCATATCGGCAGACTAAAAAAGAAGAGCAAGAACTCGACGCGGAGGCAAAAGAACAAACTCATGAAGAACAATACAATGATGACAAAGAGTTTAGAGCTTCGCCAAGTGAAGATGCCGAACAAGTACACACTTATCCAATGCCAAAATCTATCTACAAAATCCCTCCCTCCTAACTGTTTCTAATCCAATTTTCTGATACCCAGGCGCTTGTGGTAGCTGAGAGAGCACATGGACCTGAATTAGTTAACCAAGACATAATTCCTACTAATGTGGCGGTCGAGGTCAGTCAGGTTATGATTTTCAGCTTCATCTACATCGGCCTTTTTTACTCTTGTTTCGTGGTATATCTTAGAACGGCAACTTATATTCTAATCATATAAAAAGTACAGTAATACTGTATGAGCAGGACATTCAAATCAATGAAAAAGCTTACAAGAATACAAAAACCACAGAACTGGCCAAGGAGAGCTTTTGCCTCCATTACAAAATGGAATGTAATTGATATCTCTTTCCTGTGTTACTAAATTTAAATCCCATCTCAAACAGGTAAATGACACACAGTCACAACCAATTCAGGATCCGGTTGAAGCAGCTTCAAATGAAATTGCAAAAACAGATACATCAGAAAATGAAGCGGAAAATATTCAGGAGGAAAAAGGATCTTCTAACACACAAGAAGCAGAAGAAGAACAAATAGAAAGAAATGATGAACTTGCAAATGTCACTGCTTTGGCCTATGAAGTATCAGAAGAGGGCATTAGAAATGACGAACCAGTTATAGAAACAGATAACTTTCCTGGTGTTGCAAAAAGCAATTCAATCGTAAGACAGGAAAGTGATACAACAAGACTGGAGGAAGTACATGTTGATGACTCATTCGAGAAAATCTCTGCTCAGCTACTGCAAGAACATCCAACTTTACCAGAGGATACAGCAAAAGGGATTTGCAGCTCCATTGCAGAAAGTTCAGATCTTAATGCAGATGCAGCTGCAGTAGAAGCCATGATTGTTGGAGAACTCCAAACTGTCGAAGAAAATGGTTCAGATAAAGTGGAAGAATACAGCAGCAATCCAATTGAAGAAGAACATGATACCAAATGTAAGAATCTTGAAGTAGTAGAAGCTAACCTAGCCTCAAACCAAGGACATGCTGCACCAATTGAGGAAATATCCTCAGATATGCCTCCCAAGGAAGGCAAGCAAATTTCCAGCACCATTGAGAAAAGAGAAGATCATAGCTCAACGATAAATGAGTGTATTATGAATGATAATTCCAACACTGATATTACTACTCTTGAGGAGGAAGTCTTGCAAAAGGAAGGAAAAACAACTGTAATAGAGCATACAGAAAGCGGAAGCTTCTCCGTTGCAAGAAGTTCAGATCAGGATGCAAATGAAGCTGCAGAAAAAACCATTACTCAGAATGCAAGTATTGATAATTCAAATACTGCTTCAGGTACCACTCTTGAGGAGGAAGTCTTGCAAAAGCAAGGACAAAACAGTTTAGAATCAGATTCCAAAGACAATTCAAATGAGGCAATTAAGCAAGAAGGAGGCACAGCAGCCTCTGAACTAGAGACTAAAGAATACATCTCTGAGGCAGAATCTTCTCATCCTTCACAATGTGAGAGAAGTACGGAAATCAGCCTAACAGAAAAGTTAAAAGATGAGGAAAGTCTCTATTCAGTGAACATAAATGACGGTGAAAACACTGCAATTTCCAGTTTGTCCCATGAGTTGGATAATGAATCTGAGGAATTCAATGAGCTTGTGCCAGAAAAGACGCCTGCAGCTGTGCCAAAAGTTGAATGTTCTGAAGTGATCTACAAAACAGAAGAGATTGGCATGAGCGAAAGCGAAGAGAAGCTTCAAGAAGCAACAACTGAAAGGAGAGACGAAGAAGTGCTGATTGACGAATCAAATAAAATAAAAGAAACCACAAGTAAAGGACTTTCAAGTGAGGAGGTAAGCGTACAAAGATGACATTTCTGATCTTTTATTTTTGCTTCATTTTTCCCTCTCCTACTCACTTACGTTTTCAATAGATTATGTTTACAATAATTAAATTCCAACCAGATTATGTTTCGCATATCTTCTTACACTGAACACTTTGTAGAGTGCGCAAGTGCTTAATATCTGTCCCTTAGCTAGTCTCTCAAAGGAAAAGGCTGTCTATAAAAGTTGATCAAAACATAGATCCTGGATCATGTAGTACCATGATAAGCACAATCTAAATCCTTTACCAGTAGATTAAACAACAAAGTTCACTGTCAGCTAAATTTATGAAAAGCATAGGTCATGCATCAATTATTAATAGATACTAACCTTTAAGAAAAGTGTCTTTGTTTTTTCTGGGAATCAAATAATTGCATTGCACTATGAAGGATCAACTCATCAATTTCTGCAGTCCCTATCATGACTCTTGAGTTCATTGGCAATACAGGTTGAAACAACAGAAACGCCAGTATCAATGATATCACATCTGGTTCCAGATTCAAAAGCCGAGGATGTACCTATAGAAGAAATCTTCCCCGAAGCGGAAGCTAGAGCAGGGCAAGATCAATTTAATGATACAATAGCTGACACAATATCAGATTTGAAGATTCAAGGGAATCCAGTAACAGATACAGGGAGTAAGATTTCAACTGAAGATGAAAAATTGCAGCTACCGCAGCAGGGTTCAGTGGACAAATTTTTTCAGCCAGAAATAGAACTACTGGAACCTGTAGATGCTCTGAAGGCTGACGAAGGAGCAAAAGTAGCAGAAACAAGCAATGGTTCACCTGACAGCAAGGACATCTTGCAACTGCAGAAGAAAACAGATGTGCAAAACTTCCTGGCTGTGGGAGAGAATCGAGATCTTTCAGAAGTAAAACCAAAGGAGGGGTCACATGGAGAAGAAAAAGAAACACATGGAGAACCAATTCTTGGGTCCATGCCAAGGGAGATATCAGCTACTTCACTATCTGACCTTCTCTCCCAGGCAACAAAGAAAGAGATTTCAAAAGTGTCCATTATTACTGCAGAAACTGAGCCAGATGTCCAAAAGGAAGAGATAAAGGATGTAAAAACAGAAATGCCTGAACATGAAGAATTAAAGACTGATGAAGAAAGGGAAGGAGATGATCATGACAGTCCAGTCACAGTAGAGGCCCCGAGCGACATTGATATGAAAGCTGCTCACAAGAAATCTCATCATAACATACTATCAGGTGTTGGATCCAAAGTCAAGCATTCAATTGCAAAGGTGAAAAAGGCCATCATCGGAAAGTCTTCTCAATGTTCGCATCCAAAACAATCGCCAACGAAATAAAATGAAAAGATACACAATCTCCATCTCTTAAGTTCCAGTTGTGTTTAGTGTGAAGCTTGTGAGTAGTTAAAGTTGTTCAAAGATTATATTAGTGTGCATTCTTGCAGTAGTTTGTATTTAGTAGGCAGTCCTGAGTGGTGTTTGCTGTAAGAAACTGTGAATATGATCATGTAATCAAAAAAAAGATGTTATTCTATTTTTTGACTTTCATGTTGCAAGTCTCTCAGGATCATTTATCCATGTCCTTTTCCCGATCTACCCCCGAAAATGTCACGACCAAAATTATGGTAGGGAAGAAAGAGCCATATGCTCTTCCAATTCATAGGCAATATGCTTTACAAGCACCATCTTTCACCGGCAGAAAAAACAAGATGTAGTGCAGGAGTGGCTATGGCAACGCAAAAAATTCGACCCCAGGAATAGTCACCATCCTCTGAACCATTTATCTTAAAATTTTCAGTCCCCCTCACAAAAATTCGACCCCGGGAATAGTCACCATACTCTGAACGCAATATGTCCTCCCAAAAACAAATTTATAAGGTATAGAATGGAAATAGATGGAACGCAATTAACAAATTTATTATGTAACTAGCAAGGCATTCCATTTCCTCAAATAGATCGAATAAAATAAGTCTTGATTCCTTAACCATAATGGAACAAGAAGATAATTTCTTCTCATGTTTTATTTGTATTTTCCTCTTTTGATTTCCTTAACCAGAATGGACAAGATTGCACACTATATTTCAACTTCCATAACTCACCGCACAAGCTAGTAATCATATTGTATATATAAGCATATGAAAAAACTAACAAAAATGAAAAAAATACTAAAAATGAAAAACTTAGTAATAAAATTAGCCAGATATTAAGAAGATAAACTCGTATTTCAGCCAACAAAAGTTGCCATCAATTAATATACAATTCAAAGGAAATACTTCTCTAATTCACTTCTTCAACTTGATTCAAAGCCAAGATTGTTCAAAAGAGAAAAAAGAGGTACAAACCCAAGAAGTTTTTGCCAATAGTTACTAGAGAAATCTATTATAGGTACACGAATCAGAAATCACAAACATTCACACAGAAAAAACTATGTATAGAACACAGCTACCATACACCTCTACCCTACACCAACTACCAACGGGATTCCAAGTTTTCTGTGCATGCCTTAACTCGAGTTCTGAAGTAATTGAAAGCAATCCTAGAATAATGGCTGAAAGTAAAAAACATTTGCAAAATAGCACGACCTTTAACAATCTCCTCCCTAACAATCCTAACTGTTCTAGCCAGAACCAGTCCGCCTGCTGCTGTTGTCTCCGTTGGAGCTACCTCCTCCTGCAGGGATACTAATGAAGTAAAAAAGATGATGTGAAATTCATAACTCCATTTTTCTAGCGTGCCAGAAATAATACTCCCTCCGTCCCAAATTGAATAGTATCTTATTTCTGTTGTAGTTTGAACCAAAATGGATGTCCACATTCTCAAAATGAATATAATTTCTTCATTAACTCACATAACTACCCTCCTCCTATATTTAAGGGATCGCTAGTTCCACTAATTGATGGGTCCTACCATTGGTATTAGTAAATGATGATATTATAGTAACTCATTTTTAATCAAATTATTCTACAAGTCAAATGTGGACATTTAATTTGAAATTTGGGACGGAGAGAGTAGCAAAATTGATAACTGAAAAAAATAATAAAAAATCTTTAACCTGATGGTAATGGGCAATGTTTGTCAAACGCCTTAACCTTTCCTTTGCTAAACGAACGGCTCGGGTAGAACTCCTAACACCTTGAGTTATTTCTTGACCTAGATCACTGAGCTCCATTGTTGAATCACTTATCTCCATTCTGGATAATCGAACTGCAGCCATGGTATCAGGAAGTTCCTCTCTGGTAACATCCATAAGCTTCTCCATTGATTCAGCTGCTCTTTTAAAAGCCAGTAGATTTGGAATTGCAGAGCAAAATAGCCAGGTTGCACAAATTGCTATAGCACAAGCGATGAAATTGAGAATACCAATGTGACTATGAGTAAGCTGACTCCCCGCTGCAGCGGCGGCGGCGGACGACGGAGAAGATGAACCGACGGCGGCGGTGCCGAGTTGTTGATCCGATGAATCCGGAATCATATGAGACGATAGCTGTTGTTGCCGCATGAAAGACAAAGACATAATAAACAATTTCCGATTCTTCATCAACCGAAAATTCAGCTGCCGCTGCTCACCATTAAAGCTACCTTCGCAGTAGCTTCTGCAATTCATCATCATCACAGACATTTTTGTCTGAAATTTCAATGTGACCAACATTTTTCCCTCTCTTTCTCTCTCTAAGTACACACAGTAAGTGTGTGTTCTTGGTGTGAGTTTATGGGAGTTTTGCTCATCGAACTAACCGAAGTACGCAGCCCTTTCAGTTACGCTTGTAGGGGTAAGTATACCACCGGCTCCAAAACAGGGTAAATTAGAACGAACACGTGTTCTGCTTTTAAGATGCGGAACAATTGTTTTGAGTCTTAAAATATCTATTTTGAAAAAAAAATTGCATACTGAAAAAACTGTTGCGTATAGAATTTGTACCGGGTAGAAAAGGGGTGGAACTTTCAAATGAGAATGGTCCACCTGACTCACACCAAAATGAACTCCAATATTACTTATAGAAATTAAGACTTATTAAGCTAATAATGTTTTTTTTAAGCCACGATGGGCGATTACCCCTGAGGGAGAAATAGCAGATAGTATCCTAGATCGGGAGATTGTAGCACGCCCCATGCCTGGGGAGAGTATTGCCTCACCAG
>JAOWBF010000034.1:916987-932583 GCA_028566175.1 Vinca major
ATAGTTTCAGGACCTTATGGGAAGTCAAAATAATTTAGGGACCTTAGCCTGTATTGATAAATACTTTGAGGACCATTCAGGTCATTTTCCCATTGAATACCACATGATATATTTAAAATACTAATTGAACACCCACTTAAAACCCAAGAGGGATGCCGATGTTTTTTCCTTTTGTTTAACTTTCCTCACTCAAAATCGCCCCACCACACCTCGCCACCCCTGTTTTCCCGGCCGGCATTTCCTCGCACCGGCGCCACCATACTTCCCACCAGAATGGACTCTTATACCCCTCTACTAGAAAAAACCCGAGTTCCTCAACCATCACTGCAGAAACTCGCAGTTATTTCCATCTTCTCGAAGCTCCGATCATCCCCTCGTCACCTTGACCCGGATTCTGACCCGGGAAGAGAAGCCATTACCTACTGTCTCAACTCCTCCACATCTTCTCCGGCCGTCGTCGACCAGTCAATTAGAGAATTGTGCCGTCTTGTAAAGGATTTGAAATTGGATATTTCTCGTGGATTATTGGAACTTCAATCGGCTCTTGAAGCCGCATCCGATCCTCGTTTCGTTACTTTATTTGTTAAAGGTTTAGGTTTTCTTGTTAATTTAGGGTTTCAAAAGAACCCTATCTCGTTTCGGTTTCAGCCCTCGGATTCCCATCCTTATGTTAAGGTAACTTATTAGAAACTCTGTTTTTTATTCTGTTCGAAAATTTACTACTTAATCCGTTTGCAATTAACCGTCACTTCGTCATGCTTTTTTTTAATTACTATTTGTTACTTTAGAAAATCAATAGAGCATTGATTTTTTTAATTAAAATTCATTAATTTAAATGAAGTGAGTACTCAAATCGTATCTTCTTGCAGATTCTTTCGTGTCGAACTGAGGTTCATAGCGAGCTTGTGCGACAAGTGGTTACATTTATGGTGCAGAATAAGCACCTGGGTATAGTGGAAGTTTGTGAATTTCTGAGACCTTTCTTGAATTACTCAATTATCCGGATGCCAGTGTCTGCACATTTTTCTTCATTTATAAGGAATTTAGTGTCGTCCATTGCATCTTTGTGTTGTTCTTTTCCCAAGGATGCAATTCCTGTAATCAAGCTGTTGATTGGACGTGCCAAATTCTTTCCACGTGGAGATGCAGAAGTGAGTGGCTTATACTTTCGGTATTTGAATTTGATTAGTTTAGTTGTTTTTATCAACAACGGTTTCTCCAATTGATTATTCTTCAATGAAACTCTCTTCAGGATCTTGTGCTACTTTCCTACCTACTTCAATGCACATTGGATGCATACATGGTGGTTTTGAGGCAGTTGGAAGGAAATATATTGGTATTTTGTCAAGGCTCAACTTTGTGAATCGTTACATTCTTGTTACTTGATTGCCATTTTTGAGTTCAAATAAGCACCCTGTATTCCAAAGGCGTTTGAACTCTAACTGGATTTATGAATTTATTAGCTAGTTCGCGAGGCTCAACTATGCGGCGTGGAACTGTTAGAGGCTATCTTTTATCTGCCTTATGATCTTCTTCTGCACCTTGGCGGAGTTGAGAATATTTTGGAAATGGCTAGGCATTTGTTGGTTGTCCAGAGAGAGATAGGCGTGTGTTATGTATCTGAGTTTTCAGCAGTGATATTGTCCTTGTATATGCCTCTCATTAAATCAAAGGTTGAACACGAACAATTGGCTATTATGAAAGTTCTCCTGTTCCTTTTGGAATGGAAAAGTGAAAGTGGTATGTTTGAAAATATTTCTTGATATACTTTAAGGTGCTATTATATTCTAGAATTATCTTGAATTATAAATTTGATTTAAGTTGTAGTGTCTGATGGATTCATAATTCGAAATAGTATGTATATCGTTCCAGGTTTGTTTCCTTATATTAGCTGCTGTAGAATATCTGGGCCTACTTTTTAATATTGTCATACAACCCTGGGAAGTGGGAAGCTATGTTGCATTAATCCGTGGCTTCAGTCATTCCCTTCTCCTCTTTGCCCCTTCCCCCTCGAAACCCCAGGCAGAAAAAGAAAGTGGAAAAATAAGCTATAGATTTGGAGGAGAATGTAGCGATAAAAAATATATATTGAAGTCTTTTTTCTACTTGTGTTTAGATGTCCCTTGGTTGTTAGCTTCCTACAACAGTAAAATTTCGTTACCTACTATTGCAGGATGTGACATCTCTGGCGCTGTGAATGGGTTGAATGAGGAACTTCTGTTTATTTTTCCTGTCCTTAACATCGTGTCATCTCCATGTAAATTGGTTAAGCAAGCAGCAGTTTGTATACTTTCTTTTTTGGAGAAGTTGTTGATAGATTTCCTGTTTTCACCAAATAAAGGATGGTCCGTTGAAGCGAAATTTCCAGCTATTAGCAAACCTGAGTGCATTATGTATAGGTGTCTGCTGCATACTTTGTTTCAGGTTGAATTCCATTTATCTTTTAGCTGCAGTTGCTTTTATCTTTTATCTGGAATACCTGTAAGCTGCACACTGCACAACCCCAAAACTTTTAGGGTGCATTTGAGTTGGTCCTTTTTCCACTGTACCCTTTGGAAATGAGGAGTAATTGGAATTTTGATAGGAAAAGAAGTGGGTTGAGAGAACATGTGAATAATCTAATGTGTGCGAGTGATTGTAATTTCTTGAGGTTGAAATCATTTGCGGGCTGGAAAGTCTTCATTGCCAGAACAAAAAAAAAAAAAAAATTTCAAGATTAAAAGTAGTAGAAATGCGCCCTTAATTTGGGAGGGAGAGATCTTTCTTTTTGTTTTTCCCCTTTCCTTTCTTTTTTGTTGCTATTGGTGCTAAGGGTGCATTGGAAATTTATGCAATGTTTGTTGGTATTTCCTCGTGTTCTTTTCAGGATCATTCTTTATTGTCGGGATCTTTCTATCTGAATTTTGCTTCAACCGAAGCCTATATTGAAGAAAATGGGCACAATATGCCAAAACCTTGGACTTCTTTACTGAGGGACTATTCCTTGCAGATTTTTGGAAAAATGAAGTCCTCTCTTCCACTTTCTCAGACCGAGGAAATGTTTAGTGGGGGTAACTGATTGTTTTCTTTGTTGCTAGAAGTGTTTGTATTTTATGCGGTCTCTTAAGTTTTAACTTGTTTCTCTTTTATGCTTGCAGAAATTTCATTTATAGTTGGTTCAGTTGCTACCATCTTTCTTACGAATCAGAAATTGAGGAATTCTTCAGTAGATCTCTTGGCTGCCATTGGCAGGATGAAACCTGAACTCGGCATTGCGTTGTTGCTAGTTGTCCCATTTTACAGTCATGCATTTTCTGTTAAAGAGAAAGAGATTGATTTCCATGGCATGTTGGTGAGTTTAATTAATTACCGTAAATCCACAAGTTGTCCCTACTTTTGTTCCTCTTACCTCACCTTCCCCTATTAGTTAAGTACTTCTCCTTGTATTTTGTTCAAGGGTTCACATTTTATCATATTACATTCTTTACATAGAATCTAATGTATTGATATTCTTGTAACTGCAGATAAAACTTCTTTTCATGATTCCTTCACTTGCTTCACACTCTGCCATGGTACCGCTGGTAATTCAGACTGTATTACCCATGCTTCACAAGGATGCAAAAGTGTATGTTTACTTGAAATTTTAGTGATTTCTATTGGAATAGTACATTCTCCTGCTAAATATTCTCTGCAACTTTGCATCTGGAAGATTTAATGAACGGCCATTCGGAGTTGCCAAATATTGCTGTGATCTATCCCTAGTTCTGTTTGATGCATTTGATTAGCTAACCTTATATTTCACATTTATGGTGTTTACTTTTTTTTCTCTCCAGAGTTTTATATGGCACTGCCATACGCTTGATTTGTAAGACTTGGGAGATCAATGACCGTGTCTTTGGAAGTTTACAGGTTAGCATCTTCTTTTAGTTCTTTGGAAGTGAATATGTTGAATAACTCTGGTTCCTTCTCCATTTATTAGCCTATTATAATCTGTCCAAAAATTCTAGTCAGCTTTGACTTCCCTCTTTTGGACATAGGGAGTCCTATTACCAGCAAAGTTTGTTGAGTTCTCGTCCAACCAAGACATCCGCATTAGCATGGCCGCTTCAGTCCGGGATGTTTGCAGAAGCAATCCTGATAGGGGTGTGGACCTTGTTTTGTCTGTGGCGGTACAGCTTGCTGTATATTTTGTCCATGATTGCAGCTCTTTTACCCACTTTTCTTAACTTTTGAATATCTCTTGGTCAATGAACAGGCCTGTATTGAGAATGAAGACCCTCTTGTTAAGTCTCTAGGGCTCCAGAGTCTTGCACACCTTTGTGAAGCGGATGTCATCGGTACTTCCATTTCACTTGCTTATTCTTTCTGCTTCAGATCACTTCAGGTCCAACCTGCTTTTTGCGTAGATAATATTGGTCAAATAATGCTTATTTGCGTGAATAACTAGAATTGTAAACGTTGGATGAGCGTTTCTTACTAAGTTATCAATAAGGCTGGGTTATGCTTATTATTTCATTTAATAGCTTGAGATATGGTCTCCAAAGTTTTTGGGAGGGGGAAAAACTCATCTGGTTTGTATACTGCATGTAGATTTTTACACAGCTTGGGATGTGATTACTAAGCACGTGGTGAACTACAGAACGGACGCATTTCTTGCTTATAGGTGAGTACATAATCCCACCTTCTCAATTAGGTAAACTTCTCCGTGACATCTGCAGAATTGAAGATAGATATTGGAGGAAATGGTAAGTTTTGAAGTTCAAACAATTAACGAGTCTTGTCTAAAAGAAGCTAGGGTAACTAACACATTCTCTAAGAGTGCTTGTACACTTGAAACAATACTTCTTTAACCATTTTATACTTTATGGTTTCGGGGGCTTTCAGTTTTCTTCATATAATTTCTTCCTTGAATAAGTACATTTGTATTGGTCATACATAACAGAGTAAGCAATTCCTTTTCTCCTCTATCACTCAGTTTAAAAGAAACGCATTGTTTATTTCTTCATTACTTGCAGCAAAAGAGACTATTTGAAAACTTTTTGATGTCCTTTTCTGCTTTATGAGCATATAAAAGATTCTCTCTCTTTCTGGTCAGCCTTTGTCTTCTTCTAAGATGGGGTGCATTGGATGCTGAAGTATATGCAGAATCCGCTATGAATATTTTAAAAATATTGTGGGAAGTTGGAACTTCCAGACCCGCAGATAATGCCTCTCTATGGGCAAAAACTCGGGCATCAGCTTTTTTGGCGTTAAGTCAATTTGAGGTAGGTGTTTCAAACAACATGCTTAGCTGCTTTTTGTTCATGGCAACTTTTTTCTTCTTATTTTTTGGATTCCATAATCACTCAGGTAGAGCATATCATGAGAAGTATTCCGAATTTTAAGGATATGAACATGGAGTTGCTTATTTCAGAGACTGATGGTAAAGTCCTGGGAGCCATAGAAGGATTTGAAGCCACTGTTATGAATTATGAGCACATGTAAAGATGACTTTTATTTATTTATTTCTGTCTTTTGAGCGATAATAGAAGTTCTTGAAGGTATTTAATTAATTGGCTTTCTGACTTTTAATCCAGTAACCGGCGAAGATTGGTAAAGCAGAAAAGGGTCCCCAGAAACAAGATTGAGAAGTTGCTAGACATTTTCCCTCAAGTGATGTTTCCTAGAGGTATCAACAATATATTTTACAAGACCTGGAGAAATTTTCCATTTTCTCGAACATTGGTCTAAGTCCATTTTTATCATTTAAGTTGCTTAACACTTCTTAGATCCTACAGTTTTCACCTTTGGCACACACATTAATATGTTAAAGAACTGGAGCAGATGCAAAATAGAATATAGGATGAATATGATACTGGAAAACAATGTACTGTTTCATACCATTTAAGCTGGATTATTTTTTGTAATTGAGGTACTATATTTTATGATTGGATGATCCAAATCTTGTCATGATTTTAATTTGTAGGAGATAAAAGCAGAGTTAGAGAACTACCTGGTGCAGCTTTATTATGCCTTTCTGTCGCTACTATGGAAATGAACAAGGGTGCAAAAGTAAGATAACTTCAAGGGTACTTAAACTTGTGTTTTTAATGCATTTTTTGGGCTTTTTGCATGACACCATGTCCATATAAATTACAGGGTATACAAGAGGCAAATACTGAGGTTGAGGATGCATTTGTGGAAATAGCTTCTTCTCTAAAGCTTTCGAGAAATATTTTGATTGCTCTTATTTCATTGCAATCATGGAAATCATTCATGCATAGATGGATGAAAGTACAGCTAATGCTACTTGAAACTAAGGCACATTCCAGTATGTTGGATAAAAGTTCCAAAGCTGCAACTTATATTCTGAAGGTTGGCTATGATTTTGCTGTTTATGTCTGGTATAACTTACCTGCTTCCTTGACTTTTGACAGTTGTACTTTGTCATTAATACTTTCAAGTTTTTTCATTCTCATGCAGACAATGTGCCGGATTGCTGAAGAATGCATTCCTAGCTGTGCCGAAAATTGCGCTCTAGCTATTGGTGCTTTTTGTTTGGTATATACTTCTTTAAGAATGTCATAATCCTCTGAGCTTGTTCTACATTCTTAATTCACGGTCGTTTCATTACTTGTTGCAGATTGCTTATTGGCAATCTTTGTTATAGTATTTTCTGAAATGATAACTTTGGCAGACACAGACAAGTAGAAAATCCTATTATTTTTTGTCTTTTTCCATGTAGCTTTTTCCTAACTTGATCACTTAAATATAATTCGAAGTTCAGAGATTTTTTAGCATCAGATTTCTGGAAAGTAGAAAACATTTGCTGATATTATTAGTGGCCATATAATCACTTTTGCTTCTTATTGCTTGGGTACAGCTTGAGCCGCAGGTTTTATGTTGACATGTTAAATTCAGTTAGTTCTTGCAGCTTCATAATAACGCACAACTGCATGCTCTCCTTGTTAAAGCTCCGTCAACTTCCTGATGTCTTTAGGTACTTCCCCTGCCTGCACATGCTGTTAAATCTGCTGCTTCAAAATTTCTGTTAGGTTGGCTATTGCAATATGAACATGAGTATCGCCAATGGTCAGCTGCGATTTCTCTTGGATTGATATCAAGTTGTCTTCACGTGACTGATCACCAGCAAAAACATGATATTATCAACAGCCTTCTTAAGGTGTGATATTACATTATGCATTAAATGTAACTAATCCTTTTGGGCTGAATTAGTGTCTTTCCTTTTCCCATTTGATCATACTAAATAGTTAAAGGAAATGAAATCCTGGTGGGCGTTCTTTCACAGGTTGCATCTAAAAGTAAAAGTGCTCTTATAAAAGGAGCTTGTGCAATTGGATTGGGATTTGCTTGTCAAGATCTTCTTAGAAGAGTTGATTCTGACTGCAAATCTCCTTTGGAAAAAGGAACTCTCAGGGAACTGGAAGTAGAATTGTTGAGAAAGATAATCGGTGCTTTGTCCCAGATGATTGGTCAGTTCACTGAATCTTCAGCCCAGATCTTAAAGAAGTTACCTTCATGTATTCCCTATGGAAGAGATGCCAACTCTGATCGACCTATCCCTATTGATTCAGTGGACGAGTACTGTGCTGATATGGAAGAAGACATATGGGGTGTCACTGGACTTCTGTTGGGTTTGGCTAGCTCAACCAGCGCACTGTACAGAGCTGGAGCACATGATGCTGTTTTGATTATAAAAGACTGGCTCTTCTCTCACATCCCATGCGGAAATCCTTCAGTCGAGAAACTTGACATCACTCAGAGGCATGAGATGATTTTATGTACGAGTTCATGTCTTGCACTACCCATTGTAGTGGCTTTCTGCCAACGAGTAGAACTGATTGAAGATACTGAGATTCACCACCTAGTGCGTGGTTCTACGGAACTGATTTCTGAGCTGGTGTCTGTTGAAAATTCTGGTGCCTTCCACCAAAGCTTACTGATGGCATCTTGTATAGGATCGGGGAATCTTCTTTCTAGCATCTTAAATGGGGGCCTGCACTCCCTAAAAGTTGATGATGTCAAAAGTATGTTAGCACTTCTCAAGAAAAGCTACTCTACTCCTCACCCTTCTTTTGTCCATTTGGGAGGCATGCTTGGAGTTGTAAATGCATTAGGAGCGGATGCTGGGATATTGGTTCAATACTCAACTGCAATGAAAACAGACATTTCTTCTATCCAAAAGGTGAGGACATCTATACTTTTGGCTAAAGATAAGCCTTGCTTAATGACATCTAATTAGTCTAGTGGCCGAGGCACTCCCTGCTTCTTATGTTCCCACCCTTTCTAATAAAAAGAATTTAAAAAAGAAAGAAAAGAACTTCTGATTTATTAGAAATCAAAAAGTTGTTGGCATGGCTAATATGTTCATCATGTCTTCTGGAGCTTTTGAGAAGTGGTGCTAGGAAATAAAAAAACTAAATAAAAGAGAAAAATGGCTAAACTGACCATTGTTTATGCATTTTGTTTATTTGAGCAGGAATCTTCTCATGTGACGGGTCCTCTTCTTTCAAGTCCAACTCTGGAGCCAGAAATAACATCACTAGTGCAGGAGATATTTCTTGTTGCCCAAAGTTCTGATGATCACCAATTACGTGAGTTTGCAGCATGGGCATTGTCATTTCTTAGGCATAGCTTGTGGTTGAGACCGCTTGAAAATGAGGAGGATACTTCTGACAAGGATGTAGCTGGTTCAAAGTCTCTTTCGCAAAATCTCCCCGTGGACAGTATGGTCTCCAAACTTTCTTTCTGGTTAATGCATCTGAACCCTGAGGTAAGGCTTCCTAGTTTAGTGTACTTAAACTAGTTTGTTTTTTCATCTTCCCTTCTCTCTCCTCTTAAAACATGTCTACGATGAGTATCGATTTTAAAAGTACAATCTTTTATCTCTGTACAATAATGTGGATAATGATAGCGACAGTATGTGTTTTTTTATAAATCTTATTACTATGATTATTATTATTGGTGGCTGTGAAGGCCTTGCAACGTCCAACAACTTAAGTAGGTTTTCACATTTACTGCTTTCTTTATTCTTACTCCAGAAATGGTCTATGCTTCCATCCACCGTTACTACCATCAAAGTTAAAACAAGTGAAATCCAGTGAGAATCTTTAAATAGCTGCTAGATAGTTTTGTCAAATAATGAATAATATTTTTATATTGATTGGACCCCAATCACACTGGATGGTCAACTAACTATTATTGAGGTCATTGCTACGAAGTGTCGTCACCCTTAGCACGATCTTTATGAATCACCTCTCTAGGTGGTTTTGAGATATTTACTTGATGTGTTCCTTCTCTAGGTAGCCGACCCCAATATGTTGGGATTAAGGCTTGGTTGTTGTTGATACATTTTCCACTTCTGGTATTCCAGGAAATTTGATTTTTATGCTTGTCACACGTCATTGCCTTTAGTAATTTACTGTGTATAGTACCAGCCAGGGAGCTGAATATTAAGGCACATTATCAACCCCCCACCCACCCCCAAAAAAAGAAAGAAAAATTGAAATCCGTACCAACTCTTCTTAATCCCCCTAATGTCTGTGCTTTTCTGGATGCAGGCAGGTACAATTTCACATATTAATACAGTTATAAGTGCTTTGCGGTGCCTTTCACATGCCTCTAGATTGCCAACACTTGATTGGGGGACAGTCATTAGACGGTGCATGAGATATGAGGATCAAGTGGTTAAGTTGTTAGCAACAGATTCTTGTATCAAGAAAGGAGTTCTTCGGGAGGAATGCCTAATCTTCTCTTTACATTTCGGGGATCAATTTGATTCCCTTCTTAGCTTCCTTGATGAGCTCTCTGACCTGTCAAGGCTTAGGACACTTGAGCTGAATCTGCAATCCTGTATATTCCTTCATTTAGCAGACCTGACGAAGATATTTTCGAACTTCAGAATTGCCAAGCTATTCGATGACACATCTGGCTTCTTCTCTTGGTTAGCTTCTTCTGACTGTCATACTTCAGAAGAGAGAAGTTTATTATGTGTTTCATGCTGGAAGGGTCTTTATCTCTGTTTGGATTCATTTTCTCATGATGTTCAAGATTATATATCTAATATGGAGAACTGCATGGAGGTGCTCTTCAATTTACTGCCTAGTTCTGGTACATGTCGAGGGATTTCCCTGGAGTGGACTGAAGCAGTTAGATGCCTAGGAAAGGCTAGACAGGGTTGGTTATTAGATTTTCTACAGGTATTTGTATAATTTTCTTCTTGTTCCTCTGCAGATTAACGGAAACTTGGTTAGCGGAGTCATTGATGCCATCAAACAATTCGTAAAAAAAACTCTGTTGTCTGGACACCATAAAAGGTCTGGTAGTAGGAGCAAACTGGATTAGTCGTGGACCGCAAGGAAAAAAAACATTCGAACAGTTTGCTCTCGTACCAAGAATCTGTTGCTCTTTTAGTGAGAAATGTTATTTTTTCTGCATGTAAACTTGCATCCATTGCAGTTGCGAATTCTTCTCGCATAATTAGGCTAAGTGAGCGAATATCCTGGATTATTACAAGAGTAATATCTGCTGATGTACAAATCAAGTTATTGAAGATATTTTCATGAATTATATTTGATCTGTTGCTTCATGCAGGGATCAGAGGTGAACTTCAAACAGGAGAGCATTCACTTCTCTGAAGTTGTGAAAAGGATGGAAGCAAAAGCCAGGCTAGTCCGGATTCGTTCAATTCCATTGAATGAGCTAGGGAAACTGAAGTCTTATATGTTGAACAATAGCTCAGAAGGTCAGTATTTAAGAATCAATTTCCGAGTAATGTAGCTTTTTGGTGGACACTTTGCGACAATCACTAAATTCTAATAGCATCACATCTTATCTTACATAAAATTAAAGAAAGAACTAATTTGGTATTTGTTGAATCCAACCAAGAAAGAACTAATTTTGTATTTGTTGAATCCAACCACCCCCAAGAACTATCGGCATTAAGAAAAATTAAGTGAATGAAAAGGATTAACTGCCCTCTTTTTGCAGTTGTTTGGAATGTTCTTGTCGAAGTTGCCGCGACATTGCAACACGCTGAAGAAAGTGTCAAAAGGCAGTGGCTTCTGGATACAGTGCAAGTTAGCTGTGTGTCAAGTTTTCCATTTACGGTAGGGATAGATATATTCAGCTATTATATCTTTCAATTAGATAGTGGGAGTAACTCAGAGTATCAAGTATATACTCTCACTGGAGACTTTAAATGCTCCTCTCTAGTCCGATTAAAATCTTCCTTCTATTTCGGCTCTGAATGGTTAAACCATCCATTTTATTTGGCCATGATGTGTTCCGGTGATATTGACCTCCTCCATATGTGCTACCTTGGATTTTGTCATATTGTTCCTTCCATTTGGACAAAGTCAACATTTCAACTTTGTCATCTTCTTTTGCAGCTTGATGTTTATAATTGATAGTTCTCTCTTTATATCTTTTTCGCTATTTTTCCTGCGCAGGCGCTGCAATTTCTTGGGCTGTTATGTGGGAACTGCTCCAAGTATATGCCTTTGTTAGTTGCGGATAGGAACACCGTATTAAGCGATTTACCCGTCACCCTTACATCCTTCCTTCTGGATACCAACTGGGGTGGCGTAGTTGAACAGGTAGTTTCATATTTGTGGACATTGACAGAGCGAATATACGAATGGACAAGAAGCCTATTGTATGGAGAGAAGATATCAAGTGAGCAATCTATCAATAGGAGTGAAAACGACAAGGCAGTTTTCCTGCTACAGGTTGTTCATCATGCATGTGTTTCTTTAAAGGACCATTTGCCTCGAGAGAAGCAGCTCAGGCTTGCAAATATGGTCCTTCCTTAACATCTATTAGAGTCAATTGTGTGTGAATAGTCATGTAATACCCTTTCTGTGTTTTATTTACCGTGCTATCTATTAGTCTGTGTAGATAGATATTCAAGGCATTTGGAAGATTTTATTTTTCTTTTGTTTTCCAGTAACATATCGATGCTGGCACTCCACTATTATTCGATTAAAAAAAGAAAGTTTGTTCGTCTATTTTGGTCGACATCTGCACATGATTGGCAGAAAAGAAGAATTAATCAAATTCTCTTTGTTTGAAACTAAAACCATATTAGGACTGACTCCAGTATGAGAAGGAATAAGCTAAGTTAATGTTCTTCCATGTTTAAATGACTCGTTACTGCTACACAAGTAACGATCAATTAACTATTAAAAGCCTGAACTGGAAAAATGTTTCTAACTTAAGCATAGGATAGGATCCCTCTACTTATTTCTAATTTAATTGATGTACTAACACCAAACCACATACTAGAAGATAGCTGAACGCCTATTTCTGAGCTAGCTGAAGGACAAAATGACGTAGACAAAAAACAGGACAAAGTACGACGTGCAAAGTTTAAACGGTATCATGGCTGAAAGTTTAAAGCTACGATTGTCAATCCTAGTATTGAACATAAGAAACCAATACAGTTCATTACAATTAAACAAAAGTATCTGATTAACATTGAGCTTGTGATCAGAAAATTCCTTCTTTACATTTTCCATATATGATCAAAATTGATACCATTTTAAAGAAATTGCTAGAACTTGAATTATAGTTTAATTTCAAATAAAGCTTTACCTCAATATACAACTCCGATGATTTGGCTAAGCTCTCTAATTAAGGTGATTGCTTCACACCAGATGTTTTGCTCGAACTAGACTTGGAATCTTCATCCTGATTCGCAATATCCATCTTCATTTCTCCATTCCAGATTTTCAGATTCACCAGTTCTAGAGCCAGCAGTAGTCTCGAAACTAGCAGTTTTGACTTCTACAGCAGACTGGTTAATAACATCTGAAGACCTTTTAGTAGCGAGAGAAGGAATTTCCTTTACAGCATTTGCCTTGTTGGTATTAGGAGCCAACCACATGAAACGTAGATTTTGACCTTGCCAGCATTTTGCACCAGAAAATGCCCTTTCAGCTGCATGGCGAGTTGTGAAAGATATAAGAGCTGAGATGTTTGATGCCTCAGACTCATCCCTACTTTCTCGATGCTCATAACCATCCAGCTCCACGAGCTTAAGGTCACCATAACTAGAGAAATGCTCCTTCAGTACAGAAACCTAATCAACATACAAACAGATCTATTACTCATAGGACACCTCAAATTTGAACGAGGGAAAAGATATGCACGCAAATATAGACCCAGAACACTAAAATGACGGACTCTGGTGCTTATGAGCATTAATAATAAATGACATTATTGAAACGAGCAGAAATCAATAAAAGAAAAAGAGCTAACAGACCCAAATCCACAAGGCATAAATAGTTTCACAAAGATCTAATTCGACAAAGGATGTGTCCTAGCATAAATCACAGGTGTGATATATCCAGGAAGATAGAAACACACATTGTCCTTCTAATTGTCTGAGGAATTAGTTTGTTGGAATGACTGTCCCTAAAAAAAATTAAGAACAAAAAACAAGATCTCTCAACTGGCTGTCATATATTAATAATGCAGTTAACTACTTCAACAAAGGCAGTCAGAGTCCTGTGATTTAATGAGCAGAGAAAGAAAATAAAGAGATATCGCCAAGAGATTCACTTTGCCAAATCTGCTGTAGAAGACATAGGAAGATATTAAACATTTATTAAATGTAATATAACAGGAGCCAGAGAAGAGAGATAACATTTGCAAAACCCATTGGTAGAGGTGGAAGAACTTTGAATGCAGTGGGACGGTTGTCTAGCTTGAATCTGTTAATGGGAAAAGGTGACCCTAACGGCGCCAATGGACGAATGGACGGCTTCAAGCTTGAAGGATCTGGCAATGGCACACCAGAGTTTGATTTGGAACTCTGGGTTACAGCTTTCTCAGCAGGCCTGCAGCTATCAGACTCATCTTGCTGTACTGAAACGGCAGTTCCAGAGTCGTTAGATTCCGAGATTTCACTTTTACCATCAAAAACTGTTTCTACTTTATGTTGGCTAGGCGGTTGATCTGATGGTACTTCGGCTTTTGAATTTCTTGACTGAAAAAAAGCATTTAAGAAGAATCAAGATCAGTTAATTGAGGTTAAGCATGGAGGACAGTTTAAGCAAAAAACCGTAACATGATTGATAGAATAGAGTAACCTTTGGTGATGAACAGAATGCCACTGCAAGAGAACTATTCAGTTACTATTAACCTTGTTTCCAACTATTCCTTCACAACAATCCTAACATGGTTATAAACATATTCTGGCTTTATTAAGAAAATGATTGCAGCTAATAAAGAGATGGTATAGCAGCAAGTAAAAAATAATATAGCAGAACTAAAAGTTTGACCCCTGGAAGGTCTTAAGATGAACTTCTCAATAAGGTTCTCTGGCTATTGAAAGTCCAAAAGGAAGTCTCTCTTACGTGTTTTCCAAGCCTATCTAACTGGCGCATAAACTCATCCCGTTTTTTGGCAAGCATTTCCTGTTTTTTCTGAACTTCCTTTAAAATTGCCATATTCTCCAGTTTCTTTTGCAAGGGAGATGGACTAGACGAGGTGTGGGCAACATTCACCTTAGGGCTTGATATTTGGGCAATGTCTTTTCTTTTAGTTGAAGATGGATAGGGTGGAACCAAAGGTGTAACTTTACGGGAATTTGCTGGCATGTTGCTCAGGCCACCAACAGCATCATCAGGAATGCAGTCCCGATTAGCCCAGAATAGCTTAATAAAGCGGTTTCCCATTACAGCATCAGGTGCTTTCAAGGCAGCCTCTGCTTCCTCCCTCTTAGAAAATTGAACAAAAGCCCGTTCACTGTTTAATGGGATATAGATGTCAATAACCTCTCCAAATTTTTGAAAATGTGAAAGAAGAGTATCCCTTCTGTTCTCATCGTGTGGAATGCCATTTACAAATACAGTGCGGAGTGCCTTTTGAAATGGTTTCCTAATATTACGCCCAGAATCAACTTCTTGCTTAGAAGAGAACCCCATAACTTGTGTGCCAACATCATTTATCCTTCTCCCAGGACGGTCAACACCTTGAGCACCATTTGCCGACTCAAAGTCAATCTTTATTTCATTTTCGAGTTGACTAGAGGAACTCAAAGCAGAGTCATTCTTCTCTCTCACGTCCGGTCTACTTTTTGAATTACCAATTCTTCCCCATGCTGATGAACCTTGAGCTCCTACAGCAGTCCCAAGAATTTTAACTGGGCGCTCATTATCAGAGCTATCACAAGGGCCAAAAAGATGACGATCAGAAGGACGTTTCTCCAGCAAATTCTCTGCATCATCAATATTGGAAGCATTTAAAGCTAGGAGCGCGGTTGATGTTTCGGGACAATCATTTGTCCACAAAGGTTGATCAGGATCATATAAATCAGCGGCACCATCCACAGAACTACTGCTAGTAAAAGCACCATTGGGAACCAATCCATCATCTGGCATCCCAGGCTTTCTGCCTTTGTTATGTAAACCTTTGCTATTTATAAATGAGCTTAAGGAAGCATTTGCAGCAGGCGTTCCCAACAGATGTCCATTAGGCAGAGAAACAGGGAGATTAAACTGTGAAAGGCTCTGCAAATATTAAAATCAACTTTAGCGAGAAGGACATCTATACCTCTTGCCAACAGTAAACTCCACAGCACTACATTATAGTATCAGACAAAGATGTTGCAT
>JAOWBF010000034.1:932683-944387 GCA_028566175.1 Vinca major
TTTTTGACCAAAGTGATTTGCCGAAAAAATCTTAGTGACCAAAATGACTATTTATTCAACAAAAACCATAAAAATAATTGTAATTACAATTAGTGATCCGTTAATGTTAATGTGTTTTATAATATTGGACAGTTGCTAGAAATGCTGTGTGAAGATTATGGCGGGAGAGTGGAGCTTGCAAAAGCTTACTACAAAGCTTTGACATCGTCGGTGAGGAAACATTTCAAAGGGAACGGTGTGATAGCTAGCATGGAGCATTGCAACGATTTCATGTTCCTCGGAACAGAAGCCATTTCTCTTGGCCGTGTTGGTAAGTAATATATATTTTTTAAAAATAAATTAAAAATAAGTATCCTCTAATACTAGTGGCTACTCGCAGAATACTATAATTTTTGTTTTGGTGTTTTGTGGGAAAACAGGAGATGACTTCTGGTGTACAGATCCATCTGGTGATCCAAACGGAACATTCTGGCTACAAGGTTGTCACATGGTTCATTGTGCATACAATAGTTTATGGATGGGTAATTTCATTCACCCAGATTGGGACATGTTCCAATCAACTCATCCATGTGCTGAATTTCATGCTGCCTCTCGAGCCATTTCCGGCGGACCAATTTACGTTAGTGACTCTGTCGGAAAACATAACTTTGATCTTCTCAAAACCCTTGTCTTGCCTGATGGTTCTATTTTAAGATGCAACTATTATGCACTTCCAACTCGTGATTGCCTCTTTGAAGACCCTCTTCATAATGGCAAGACCATGCTCAAAATTTGGAACCTCAATAAGGTACAACATTAATTTCAATAATATTTGAACTTTTATTCTGTGACTCAATTCATAATTATTTGAATCTGAGTTTCAGTATCTTAAAATTTCACATCGATTAGCTAATGAATGAATTTGTTTTTTTATAAGGATTGAACAATCCCTCCTTAAAATACCAATGAGTTAGGTCAAAGTCCATTTTCAACATTGTATCATTTGTTCTTTAAACCTTCCATCTTAATATACCTAAATTTATTTTTAAAACAGTTTTTAACTCATATCAAATTCAATCTAAATTATAAAAATAGATTATTACCGATTAACAATGTTTTCATTATCTAATTTCTTAAATTTATTTTTAAAACAATTTCAACTCATATCAAACTCAATTCAAATTATAAAAATAAATTATTACCGATTAACAATATTTTTATTATCTAATTTGCGATTACACAAAGAAAGGATCAAAATCATTATTTTTCTGTAGTTAAAATTTAGTTATAATGTGTATGCATCCTTATATTGTTTCAGTACACTGGAGTTCTCGGAGCATTCAACTGCCAAGGAGGAGGATGGAGCCGGGAAGAGAGAAGAAATAAGTGCGCTTCTCAATACTCCAACGCCGTGACCTCCGCCGCAAGCCCAAACGACGTCGAATGGAAACACGGAACTTCACCGATCCACATCGACGGAGTCCAAATCTTCGCCCTTTACTTCTTCAAGGAGAAGAAACTAGTCCTCTCAAAGCCATCGGAAAACCACCAAATATCTCTTGATCCATTCAATTTCGAGCTGATCACGGTTTCTCCGGTAACGGCGTTCGGCGGAAAGCGTATTCAGTTTGCTCCGATCGGATTGGTTAATATGTTAAACTCCGGCGGGGCAATTCAGTCAATTCAATTTGACAATGATTCTGTTGAAGTTGGAGTTAAGGGTACCGGAGAAATGAGGGTTTTCGCTGCGGAAAAACCGGTGGCTTGCCGTGTTAATGGAAACGACGTCACTTTTGTGTATCAGGAGGAGATGGTTATAGTTCATGTGCCTTGGCCCAATTCTTCTGGGCTTTCTGTAATTAATTACCAGTTTTGAGAACTGGACTGGATTGTCTAGCTAACTATATTTAGGCCTCTCTCCTGAGTTTGTAAGGGAGGAGCCCATACCACAACAATATTTCTTTTTTTAATATTTCTTGGAAACAAGAATTGTAAACTTTAATAACTAAATATTTTAATAATATATGCTAAAAAATATTTATGTATTTCCTCTATTCCTCCACAAATTTCTTCAATGTGATTGCAGTGTTAACGCACACTTTTGTAGCTCACAAAATTCTCAATCTACCAATTTTATAAGCTTCACAACTTTGTATATTTTCTACTTGTTTTTAACCAAGTAAAATTGACTTAAATAGGATAAAATCACAAATTAAATACTACTTTTCATTCCTACATATAAAACTTTTAGGATATATAGCAAAAATTAAGGTGTTTTCGTAATTAACATATTAATATTACTCTCTTAAAAAGAACTAGCGATATATAAGTCATATTTAAGAGAATTTTATTAATATTTTAATTAAAAAATATATTAATTCTTACTTCTTTAATTTTTGTAACGTGTAATAAAAAAATTATATTTAGAAATGAAATACTATTCATCCATTTTATTCCTTAGTAACCGGAATGAATAGTATTTCCTCCATTCCTAAATATATTTTTTCCATTTTATTAGAAAATTAATAATATAATTACTAGCCATAATAAAAAGACCTAATACAAAGAAAAAAGAAAAATGCTATTGCTTGCATGTTTAACCAACCGAAGGTAACCAGTACGACGTCGCTGGATTACCTAAACTTCCACGGAGCTTCTACCATCCGTCACCGAGAATCAACGGAGTCTTCATCTTCAGATAATCTTCAAGGAAAATATCTCGCGACTTCCACACATCGTCAAAACCATAAAAAAAAAAAATCCCCAACATCCTCCCGAGTTTTCCTCCCTCTCTCCTCTTTTTCTCTCTCTACAAATATATATAATTTTTAAACTCTATCACAAAATATTCATTCGTTTATATATATAAAGACGAGAAAATAGATGAATACATCGCAGTTCATGGACAAACAGATCATGGATCTATCGAATTCCCAAAGCAACCATGCCAATAATGACTTTATCAATCTCATAAACCCTAGGGAAGACGACCACCACCACGACGTCGTCGCCGCCGCCGATAATAATGAAGAGATCCTTCCTAGTTACGATTTCCAGCCTATTCGCCCAATCGTAACATCTTCTCCTCCGTTGTCCAAAGTCGATTCCTCCAGCAATGTTGCTGCTGCTGCACATAGGACTTGGAATTCTGCTGATAACAAATCCAGTCCGACTAGTATCAGGGTAATCTCTCTATTTCTATGTGTTCGTATAGCGCGTATTTGTATATATTAGTTTCTGAATTAGGTTTTTAGGGTTTATGTTGAAGTGATTTCATTACGAAGGCATCGGATTATCTGTAACCCTCTCTCGGTTACTTCTCTAATTATATTAGTGTTAATGCTAATGGTTTATATTTTTGAATTTAGGATTTATCTTGTTTAGTTAGTATCATGGCGCTATGACGTGGCTGTGCCGCCAGTATACGCCATGACTCTATGACTTTTGAGTTATTTGTTTGATTCATATTTTTTTTTGCTTTTTATTACATTATGTAGTGTTTTATACATATTTTGCATATTTTATTGTGTCTATGGCGTTATGTTATTTTTTTTAAATTGCCGGTATGATCCGTCATCCGTGATTGACACTGGTTAGTATATAAAAATTAAATTTCTACAATTAGTAGTGTTATCAGAAATGTTACACATAGTCTATGATTAGGTGTGTTATCAGAAATGTTACATAGAACACAAAGTGTTACATAGGATACAAACCGCATTATGAGTATTGATGCTTAATGTTTATCGTTTAGAATTTAGAGTTTATCTTGTTTATAATTAGGAGTGTTATCAGAAATGTTTACAGAGGATACAAATCGCATTATGAACATGTTTTTGATTGGACGCATACACGATACTGAACTGCTTGCTTGAGCTGAAATAATATTAAATAAGTAGATTAAGTTATGGACTGTAACAGAAGTGTGCTCAAATTTTGTTTGTAAGCGATTTTCTTAAGTTTCATGGTAATTTTTATGTATAAACTGGATGATAAGTGGCTTTTTTTCTAATGAAGGGCTGCCTCTCTGTTTCATATGTATATCCGGCATCTCACATTGTTTATTTGGTTATAACCTATCAACGGTGCACAGGAGTTTGTCCTGCTATTTCTAATATATTGTTTATATGCTTCCTCAGAGTTGATTACTATTCAAGGATATCGTAAGCAGATGATACTTTTATTTTAATTGAAAGAAAGAGACTCTGATTCGTCATGTTGTTCTTTCTGCTCTTACACTGTTTTCATTATGCTTACATGCTTCATAAACAATTCGTGCTCTTACATTGTTTTCGTGTTTTTGTGCGCTTTTAACAGAATTATAGTTCTTTTGATTCCTTTGAACCTTCAAAAGTCATATTGGAGAAGGATCACAATGCAGTTCATCCAACTTTGATTTCTGAAATTGACCGTACCATGAAGAAATATGCTGATAACCTGCTACATGCACTGGATGGTATTAGTGCCCGATTATCTCAGTTGGAATCCAGAACTCGGCACCTTGAACATTCAGTTGATGACCTGAAGGTGTCAGTTGGAAATAATTATGGGAGCTCAGACGGGAGAATGAGACAGTTGGAAAATATCCTAAGAGAGGTACCTTCGTTCTCTTATTTACAATTTTTCCCTCCTTCCTTTATGCTATTTGTTTAAGATGCACTATTTTGGACTACCTCACCTTGCCCACATTGCCAGAATTGTATCTGATGCATTCGAACTCAGTTACTTTGTCCACCTTTCCTACATTTTCTTGTGGTCAGATGAGCAATGCTCTGCTTTTTGATAGTTTGAGACTATTAAGGACATGAAAGAATTAATTGTCTAAATTAATCCCTTTTTCCAAATCCAGTTAACTTTATTTGGCTTCTTTGGACCATTATTTAATTGGATTTATACATAGTTTGAGAAGAACCATGCAGATCATCACTTTCAAATTTCCCTAATCTTGTTCAACTGTATCTCTTCTAGTTAAACCATACTTTAGCTCCCCTGAACTTAAAAGTAGGAAGAAGTTTGTTACTCCCTCCGTCCCGAGTAGATACTCAATTCAAGATTGAGGGGTTATTATGTAGTCAAAACAGCCCATGAGAGCTATTGTAGTTGTATCTGGAGTGGCACAATATGCTTGTCCAAAGAAATCACTATTAAATCTGTTCTGAAATAGCTAAGTTCTAAAATTTTCCTCACTTTATGTCAGCTTTATTTATTTTAAATTCCCATACCTCATATGTCGCAGGTGCAAGACGATGTACAGGTTGTGAGGGACAAACAAGATATTTTGGAGGCTCATCTACAACTGGCAAAGCTGCAAGTTTCTAAGGTTGAAGAACATCCAGACCAAAGTGCTCAACATCTGGACTCTTCACAACCAATATCTGCTTCTCAACAGTCTCATCAGCAACATCCTCCTGTTCCTTTTACACAACCTCCTCCAAGTCTTCCTCCTCCGCCCCCTTCCCAGCATAATCTATTACCTCAGCGGAAGCCTTACTTTCCGAATCCAATTCCCTCTGTACCTCAGCGGGAGCCTTACTTTCCGCCACCTGGTCAAGCACCAGAAACCGTGGGTCAGCCTTACCAAGTGCCTCCTCCACAGCAAATCCAGCATTCTTCTCCAGCACCACCGCAGCAACAATACCAACCACCTCCTCAACCACAGTATTCTCAGCCACCTCCACATCCTGAACAACAGCCCCCTTTCTCAGCTGCTAATCTCCCCCAACAGCAACCTTCATTAGGTCATCATCATGAAGAATCGCCTTATGTGCAACCTCAGGTTTATCCACCCAACATTCGCCAACCTTCATCTCATCTACCCACTGCATCCCCTCCTCCACAACAGTTCTATGGAGCTCCGCCTCTCAATGCATACGAAACCCCATCTAGTAGGCCTGGGCCAGGATTTTCTGCCCCATATGGCCCTCCATCTGGTGCTCCTGAACCATATCCTTACAGCAGTTCACCTTCCCAATATGGCAGCAGTTCGCCAATGAAACCTCATCCAGTTTCTTCTCCTGCTTCGGGCCACACTGGTGGAAGCAGTTACCCGCAGCTACCTACTACTCGGCTGTTGCCTCATGCACTGCCTACTGCCACTGGGGTTGGTGGTGGATCTGGTTCCTCTGGTTCTGGAAACAGAGTTCCCATTGATGATGTGGTTGATAAAGTAACAAGTATGGGATTCTCAAGGGATCAGGTGCGAGGCACTGTCCGGAAATTGACAGAGAATGGGCAATCAGTTGATCTGAATGTGGTTTTAGATAAGTTGATGAATGATTCAGATGTCCAGCCTCCACGCGGTTGGTATGGTCGGTGATTTGCTTCCTCCCTTTGTGCTAATGTACAGAAGATTGGTTTATTTGTCCCTCGGAACAGATCACTGAAAAGACTCTTGCTTCGTGTTGGGATGTTCTCTTCCTGTTTCGCAATTTTACGGAGTATAGTGGTTGTGCATCCTTTGTTTGTTCTGATATTTGTCAATGTTGAGACACTGCAGATTTAGATTTCAAAGTCTCTTCTCCTTTGTTACTCCTCAAAGGAGAAATAATAAAAAGAACAAAAAAATTTGGGATATTGCTTTTTTTTTTTTTTTTGGTTGGGGTTGGGGGGTGGGGGGTTCAGTGTTGGGGTGTGTATAATACTTTTACTGGCCTGTAACTGCGTAGAATATTTCGAAGCGGATAAAGGAAGTCTATCATCTGAAGCCTCGAGTATGATTTTTGTGGCGCATTTTTATATATTATTTATATTATTTGCTATTTACAAGTTTCTTGTTTTAGATTGCAGTTAGTTGCCTGTATGATAATTTTCTTGGCGTTGTTATTGTTATTGGATGCTTCTACTTGCAAAGAAGCTTGCCATCATAAACCTAGGAGATAACCTTGTTTGCGTAATATGCTGCCCCTCATATTTGGTGAGTTTACCTGTGGTCAGCTTGCCGATAGATAGTTCCTTGCTGGGGTAATAGAGGTTGCTGAATGCACTTTTCAAACTCACGTGTATTGCATCCAAATGTGCAGGACTAATTTGTAAGGCGATAACAAGTTAGCCATAAACCAATATAAAACCAAACAAAACAAGCTCTTGGTTTAAACCTCAATAGACACAATGTGGCTGTTGTTGCAACTTGTAATCTTATAGAGTGGAGCTTTGAATTTTTTTGTTTCGGAAATATTGAAATAGAAAATTATTTATAAGATGAGATGTGAGTCTAATATATGAATTTGTATAGAAGGTTACATGGAGATTGATGCACACTTGCATACACAAGTAAAATATTTTCTAACTTGCAAGAACTATTATCTTAAACAAATATATGTAACTTATTAAAAAGAATATTTTCCACAAGCAGACCTTTATTAGCCATTTATTACGTGTGTTGTATTTTTTTTTTTTTTTTTGGGGAGAGTTGAGGGAAGAGGATAGTGGAAGGAGATAGGTATGAGTATATTGACGTCAAATATGAGATCTCTCAATCTAGTAAAAAAGTATTTATTGACCAAATTAATATTGATCATTTATCCACTAATTACTACTTCCTTCATTCTCATATATATGTCGTTTTGATATAGTGCACTCGAATTAAGAAAATGATTATGATACATTAATTTTAAGAGAGATAGACACTTTTGTCCTTCAATTAATATATTTATGTTGGACAATTCAACTTAATTGTTGACTGAATCAATTAAAAATGAGGATAAGTTTGAAAAAATACATTTAATACTCTTTTGGTTTCTTCAAATAATAGATAATTAAAATTTGATAAAGTATGTGTAGGCAAAAGATAATTGAGAATTGAGTATATCGACTCAGAACGCACATTTAATGCAAATTATTATTAAAGTATTTCATATTTGAAAGAAAAAAATATTTACATTCTCTCCTAAAAATTAGACTCCATATTCTTCTAAAAAAGTAAATTTAATACAAATAGTTTAATACACTTTCTAATATATCATTTACCGCATTAATACAATTACTTTACATCTGGCAATATCATTAAATTAAATTAAACTTATGAACTTGAAACATTACTAGAAACTACTTTGCATTAAAATAAAACAGTACTAAAAAAATGAAATTATATATACAAGAATGAGCCGTATTTTTTTTTACCCTTTTCCAAAAATTGGTTAGCTCCATTTTTTCTCTGCAAGTAAAACCCTTTCTCTCCATTACAGAGATACACCCGAAAACGGAGGTTGAAGAAGACAACAAATAATACTAACGTGCGCCGCCTCCGCCGCAAAGGTACAGTCTCCGCCGGCATTATTGAAGTCGCCGGAGAGCTATTCATCATTCGCCGGTACTTAAAATACGTCTACTCGTACTCGTTTGGCGAAAGAAATAATAATTGAAACCCTAAGGATCGAAATTTTATGTCAGGTTTTATCATTGTTTTGTTTTATTTTTTTTCGTCTTGTAATTTATAATTCGTTTTGAGTGACTGCATTTGCGATTTATACCCTGTGTTGTTTTCTGTTTAAGTGATCGTACTGCCGTGAATTACTCTAGGGTTTGGTGTTGGGATTATTTTGTTTCCGTTAATGTTTTCCTTATTTTACAGCTTATTCATAGGGGTTAAACTGATATATGGCATTACTTCTAGTTGGACAAGATTATTTATTTGTTTATTTATTTTGTTTTGTATTTCATTTGGTTTTTTGCTTCTTTTGTGGAAATGTAGACCTAATTTTTATAAGCAACTTGTCATTTTGGGGCAATTTTTTAGGTTATGTGGACTTTCTGTTATTACTAAATGCTGGTAGTGAGATACGGAGCATTTCAAAATAAATGGATGCTTGAGGTCTTGTATTTCACTTAGACCGTTAAGTTTCCTTATCGGATTGAAGGGAAGTGATAGAGGAATAGCATTTTTCTTTTAATAGCTAGAGATTTCGCTGCTTTCCGAGGGGCTTTTAACTACAAAAGGAGACGTGTTTTGTCGGTTTGCTAGGACGGTGGAGCCTGCGTCTGCGACCATTATAACACGTCACCACTTTGACAACTGTTGACAGTTTTTGCTGTTAATTTCCAGATACATTTTCCTGTTTGGTAATGGATATTGTTTTCATCAATGCTATTTTTTTGTAACTCTATCTTCGTGCATTTAGGAGATTGCGGGAAAGCTTTTGATGTATGAGTGATTGGGTGATCATGGGAACTGAAAGTTGGTTGTGGAGTTAAGGGTTTAGATATTTAGGCTTATGTACACAGTGGAAGAGGTACTAGACTTCCGGTCCTAACTAGCTAAATCAGGGCGTTAGTGATCATAGCTGATGTGTTACAACATTTCAGGAGAGCTTCGGTGACCTTGAAACAAGGAGTCTCTCTCTCTCCCTCTTCGCTTGGTGGGTGGAGACAAATGGAGCATGAATTTGGCCATTTTGCTGGCATTTGAGGATAGACACCTAAATTCTGCTTCTTATGATATGTATATCTAAGCAAGTGTATGCAATTTGCTCCTCACAGCTATCTAATTAGTGGGGAGTGAAGAAGCCAGATCATTATCTGTCATCTTGTGTGAAAAATGTATTGAGACTATACGGAACAAAGTAATGGCTTAAGTTTATATTTTAATTGGGGGGCGACTGGTGCATAAGTTTTTAAAATCTGATTTAACTGTCAGTCCACTGAAGAAACGTGCTAGATCCTTACCTTTTTTTTGTGGGCACGCCGCACGTGGTGTGGTGGGTAGGATGGATTATAAATCTTTATGCTTAGTTTTGTATCAGTTCTATTTTCTGTGTGCTTTACCTATGCCATTTCCCCTTCTTTGTAGATAGCATCATTGCATCTGCTATTACCCACTGAAGCTTAGCTACTTGCTACCTCAGGCATTGAACTTTTGATTTGTGAATGGAGCGAAAAGTATCATCTCCTACCAACTGTGCTAGTGATCCTGAGGAAAAAGAAATCAGTGAAGATGATGATGATGATCGTAACCATAAGCATCGCCGGCGAGGTGAGTGTTCACAGTCTTCGGAAGGGGATGCTCCAGAACATGTTTTTACCAGACCATACAGGAAACGAAACAAGCCCTTTGAAAACGGACATCCTTTTAGGGATGGGGGTTCTCAGTCCGGTGAAACATGGAGAAACTACAACTTTGCCAATCAGAAAAGAGAATTTTCTGGAAGAATGGAAAAAAGACTCCCAAACACAGCATCATTTTCCAGGACTTCATTCGATTTAAATCAAGGAGGGAGGGTAAACCATTCAATTTCTGCTGACCAGGGCCCCATCAGGGGTAGGGGTAGAGAACTTGGTTCTTGGAGCCAAAGAGACACCAGGTTCAGTTCAGTTGATATTGCTTCTCAACTTGTTCAGCAAGGCTATGTGCGTCCCAATCTCTTTGCAGGACGAGGGTTGCCTAATGTTTCCAGTGTGCAGACTGCATCTTGGAATGCGTTTGGGTTGGTTCCAGCAATACCTAATGGTACTCTTGATCCTCTTCATTCGATTGGTTTGCAAGGGAGCCTTAGACCAGCTCTTAATCCTTCAATAAGTTTGGGTATTCCTCGACAACGATGTAGAGACTTCGAGGAGCGTGGATTTTGCTTAAGAGGTGACATGTGCCTAATGGAGCACGGCGTCAATCGTATAGTTGTGGAGGATGTTCAGGTATGCAAGCTTTTTGGTTGAGGAACTTTAGCACATTATTCATATAATTATACTTTTAGAGAACACGTTTTAAAGGAAAAGGGTGGTGGGTGGTGGGGATGATGGTGAACTAGGCATTAAAAATCAATTATAAATCCCGAATTATATTCAGTTAATGAAAACAATGTGCTCTACAGTGCAATAATATGGTACCATAATTTCATTTCTCATCTTACTCCTTTATGTTTAGAGAAGACTATGCTCTTGTCTTTGCAAAGTCTGTGAAATTCAGCTTCGGTTCTTGAATTCAACAAATGAGTTCTCCTAAAATGTTGACAGTGTTTCAAATTCAAGATACTAGCAGGATACTGTTTGCACAGAAGGAACGAAGTTTATTGCCTATTTGTGATTATTGAAACAGAAAGCAGTACTGAAAAAAAGAAAAGAAAATCCCTCACGGCATGCGGGTCTTTTGCTTGCAAATGAAGATCTAGTCTTGTGTAGGGGAATATACATTGCTATTACGTCTAGAAGTGGAAAGAATTCAAATGCTTAATTTTCATTTGCTGCTCACTTTCTCTGTATAATTGACATTTTTGGATAAGTTAACATAACTCGTGTACTTTCCCCTTGGAAAAAAGTTGCCTTTGGAAGAAAAAGATGCTATGACTAGATGCAACATCTTTGTCTGATACTATAATGTAGTGCTGTGGAGTTTACTGCTGGCAAGAGGTATAGATGTCCTTCTCGCTAAAGTTGATTTTAATATTTGCAGAGCCTTTCGCAGTTTAATCTCCCTGTTTCTCTGCCTAATGGACATCTGTTGGGAACGCCTGCTGCAAATGCTTCCTTAAGCACATTTATGAATAGCAAAGGTTTACATAACAAAGGCAGAAAGCCTGGGATGCCAGATGATGGATTGGTTTCCAATGGTGCTTTTACTAGCAGTAGTTCTGTGGATGGTGCCGCTGATTTATATGATCCTGATCAACTTTTGTGGACAAATGATTGTCCCGAAACGTCAACCGCGCTCCTAGCTTTAAATGCTTCCAATATTGATGATGCAGAGAATTTGCTGGAGAAATGTCCTTCTGATCGTCATCTTTTTGGCCCTTGTGAT
>JAOWBF010000034.1:969047-979228 GCA_028566175.1 Vinca major
TTGCTGAACTTTACAAAAATTATGGAATCCGGTGATTTTTGACTTGTATCGGACCTAAAAATGTAAAAGGATCAATGTATAATTTATAATAACAAAATAAAAGAATAAATAAAATAAGAAAAGCAAGATTTTTAAAATTTCTTTTTCCTCTTTCATGCCCTCAAACGGGCCAGCCCGGTCCGGTCTATGGCGGATTTCTTTAAAACGGACCGGACCGGATTTGGACCAATTTTTACGGACCAAGAAACTTCTAATCCATACCCGTCCATAAGAAATCTGCGGGCTAACGGAAAATGTAAGCATTTGGTAGCACAATGGACTTCAAATCCTCCATGAAAAAATAACTACCAAAAGTAACAAAGCAGAATAACATAATAGAGTTCTTTCATATTAGAGTTCTAGAAACCAGTTTAACACCCAGGGTTCTTTCAGACCTTATTCACCAAAAAATAAAAGGGTTCTTTCATACCAGAGTAACATACTAGAGTTCTTTCATATTAGAGTTCTACAAACCAGTAGTTCTAATGAAATTCCAGAAAGTAATATTGACAGCATAACAAAAAGTTCAGAAAAGAAATCACTCAATTCTTCCTTATGAACTCAACACTCAAATCCGAAGAACGGACCATTACAACAGAAGGTATTATCAGCAGAATCAAAGTTGATCTTCTGATCAGCGACATCAACATATAATGAAAGAAACAGAAATTAAAATAATTCTTAATTCAAAGGATGGTATCATACTAATTCCCATAAGCCTTCCAATTTATACTCCAAGGGAACAACATGAGCATATGACAGTCTTCCTCGTACGTTATGATCGCTAGCCGAATCAGGCACGATTATGGCCTGGAAGCTGCCATTTGTTGGTATGTCAAAAGTACCAACTTTTCGGCACTACAATAGACAGATATATCAACTAGAAAGTAAATCAAAGTCTTTCACTGCAATGAAGAAATAAGCAGTAAACAGAGTATGGTCAGTCATTTATGTGTTATAGACATCTTACGCACCTGTGTAAATTAACAAACTGAAAGTTTATCGACAGCTTGGTAGTGACTTATTTGGTTCGTAACTGTCATCGATTTTGGTGCCCAAACTTAAAAAAAAAAAAAGGTTTCTGGTTTGAATGAAGAGTTAAACGAATTAGACATCAAAGTCTACTTTTCCGATGTGAAGAATTAAGTGAACAAGTCATCGATGTCTTGTTAGTGTTCCAAGGACAGAATTTCACTTAAAAGGTGCTGCTCTTAGAGTTTGTGTATAGGATTTCCTGGGTTTTACAAGGTAAGAAGAGGTGGAGAAAATGGCAAGCATGTTTTCAGTCTGTGCCAAAAGAATTAAAAACTCAATTTGTCATAATGTACGTATTAAAAACTTCAAGGTCCCAAAATCTTTTACAGTAAAAAAATGTAGAAACAATTTTCATATTATTGTGAGATACTATGAAAAGTTTGAGGCATAAGCATGATGAAAATTTCCATCCTTAAAACAGTTTATCATAATCAGAGTAGAGCCCATCATAAATATAGTTGATAATGGAAAGTCCTTCAATCTTCAAGCTCGACATGTTTATAGAAGAACCCCTCTATCCTTCTCCCTTCATCTACATCTCTCTCAAATTTCTCAACTCGAATTTCTGATAAGCTATGAAGCCAACATTCAATGCATTTGCAATGGAAGCAAGACGAATCCTTGTGTACGTTCTCCGCATACTGAAACTGGGTCAAATAAACAAGCAAAAATAAACTTCAGCAGTTTAAAAGAAAATGATGGATGGCGTCCAATTATACTACATGCCAAATAGGGAAGAGAAGCTGGAGTTACATCAGATATACTACTAGGCTGTCACATAAAGGATAGGAGGAAGCTTAAAGCAAGCGTATCGAGTTTTATCTTTGATAGGTTTCAGAATATCCTAAGAAATTGGACGATGACAATTTAAACCCCCACTCCACCCCACCCCCATTACAGTACGAGTTTGTTATTACTAAAAGAATTATGAATGAAACTAGCAAATCAACACCAGCAGATATATCAACAGGACAAACCTTTGGCAGGAAGCTTCTCAGCTCATCAGATTGTAAATATAAGACGTGATACTTGAGAAACTAACCACTATCAATCCCACCCCGAGACCCCACCACCAAACAACCAACTATACATCCTTTGATAGCATGAGAAGCTAAAAACTTGCATAATATGAGCTTCCATTACTACCCTGGGCAATGTGGCTTACCAGTGTTATTTGTCCATAAACGCATAAAGAAGAAAAGGACAAGTACTTGTTATTACTTCGAATTTTCAATACACATTATAAGGATAGGAAAAATTTACATCTGGCAGATTGCAACTCATCATAAGATTTATCACCAAGTGTTTATGAATGTATGTAGGCATGTCTGTGGTCCAAAAGGAAACCATAATTGGAGCACGGAAAAAAAACCCATAATAAAGATTTCTTTTGGAGGGGAGAGGGAAAGGAAGATGGGAAAGCTAATAACAGAAGCTGCATAGTTAAAATGCATGTCAAAATATTATTTTGCGCATCCACAAACTACATTTCTCAATAGCTAATTTCCTGTTTCTCATCTTTCTTGGTCAAGCAAAAGCAAGTCAGTAAATCAAATAGGTCAATCATGTCCAGACGCATAAAATAAATTTTTGATGTTCAGAGAACATATATGCAGATAGTTTCATAATACTAAACACAGGAAATTTGAGGATTGTAGAAAAGGGAAAAAGAACCTACCTTCATGACTACTTTAGTTTTCTCTCGGGATTGAGCGTCTTCGCATGTTATTGTTAGTATCTGCATGTGGAGATAGCCAAAGCATATATTCTACAAGTTCCACAGTCTTGAATTCCATTTTACTAGAAAAGAAGATCAAATTCCTCGTGTCATAAAGCGGAGATAGCAAGTTGACCCTCATTTGTTCTGGAAGAATAATAGCCTGCAAAATATAGAGTTTGTTGTGTTATCTATGGAACACAAGTTAGGAGTACACAAGTCTCAAATAAGAGAAACCACATATGACTTGCCTCATCCGCAGCATCAGTTAATTTCACAGTATTGAATTGATTAAAATATCCCAGGAATTTTTCCAGCCGACTGTGCCAACAACAGTCAACAACTTCCGGGAAAAAGTCGAGGTCAATTTCCAGCGAATCCGGAGCATTCAGCATTATGGTGGGAAGTACTTGAAAAGTCCTAAAATGAAATTGCTCTAGATTAGGAGCATTGATCTCAACCTCCACTAGGGTTTTGCCAACATCGTTTAGATAAAAGGTCTTGAGAGTGTTAGTTGATATCTTAATTTTCTCCAATACCATAGCACCAACTCTTATGTTCTCAACAAAGACACATTGAGAGATAAAGTGATGAAACCACTTGTCAGTTACAAAGTCACCATAAAGTCTGAGGGTTCTTAAACTAGAACAATTAGCCACATTCACTTGGAACGAAAGCGATGGGTAAGACAAGTGAAAAACTTGAAGATCTGGTGCTTCAATCTCGAGAATCTTCAGATCTGAAGAATAAAATATCACCTCAAGAAGCTTTAGTTTAAGTAATCGAGTGACATAAATAGTTTCGAGCCCCTCGCAGGACTCCAGATGCAGATTTTCCAGCAAAGGGCAGCCTGCAATGAATTTTGCAACGATGCCATCTTCCACGAGAACCGTTTGTAACAAAAGTTTACGCATAGATGGGAACTTTATGTCGAGGGATGAAAACGACCTTTAGATCAAATCCAAGCAAACTCAAAACATTAAGTGATTTGGCGGAAAGAATTGTTGAAGGCAAATTGTAAGACTTGTAACGGAACCAATGAAATCTGAAATCCAACTCTTTAAGGCCTCTGTTGGCCGCACAGGGTATCAATCTTTCTACCATAGAATCAAAATGACTCCGACTGGGTAGTTGTCGTCTCCTAGAAGTTGTATGCATAGGAATCACAAAGCGGAGCTTTTCAATGCTCACAATCTGCTGGGATCGACGCAATATAATTTTATTCGCCAATTCCAGTAATCGCTTATTCTTTTTCAATTGCTTCGGATCACAACGTTCTTTCCCAGGCGGAACAAAAGAATTAAAGAAGCCTTGACCTAAATCAAGGTAGGGTAGTGTTACCCATATATGGTTCCATCTCTTGGACAATACGCTTGTTCTAGCAGCATCCTTGGTGGGTATGCAAAAGCGGTTCGGGCAATTCAGAAATCATATCCCCAGCATCCATATTTTCTTCCGCCATTAAAATAAAAAAACTACCTGTTATTATTCTACAATTTCCCTCTGTCCCTCCCTCGCTCTCAAAATATAGAAATCCTTATGACATGAGATGCCAATTCCAGTTCAATAAATATACAAGCTATTCAGTTTCCTCAACGGAATGGGACAGAGGAATTCATTCACAAATAGGAATCTTTGGTTCCTTAACCAAATTGGAAAAGGAAAGATATTTTATTTCCAAAATTTTGACAGAGATACATTATACATACAAATAATACAATCAAAAGCAATAATGTTTAATTCCCTGAGATTGGATAAAACTATTATTCTTCACCTCATTACAGACTATAATACAATCGAATAATTGTTAAAACCATATTTTAGAAGAAAACAAAAAGAATCTCAACAGATGTAACAACAGTCTTTTAAAGTAAAAAAAAATATACATATATTTTAATCCCTAGATTGAACTACTAGGTCTACCTTATTGTTTTACAATCAACAGAGACATTTAAAAATCACAAAATTCATTTATTTGTTTGTTTAAAAAGAAAAATTAAAATCAGATGAAATAAGAAAAGGAAAATCAGAGAATCACAGTGATGGCAAGTAGAATACAAAATATGGAGAACACGACGGCCAAGGCAACATCACCGGCGAGCTCCATGACTTGCAGAGTTCACTACACTTTGAAAGGCGTGCTTGTTCTCTTTATCTACTCTAATTTTGGAAAATCTAAAATAGAAGTAGTACGTTTAATTGGAACGAAATGATATGATGCTTTTAGCATGTGTAGAATAAATGTTCTCGCTTAGATTATAATTTTTTTGAAAAAAAATACATTTTACTTGAAAAACAAATAAGTAAGAGGAGCAAAATAGCACTCCGACTCCTATGCGGAACAAGAATTGTTTCACATAGTGCCGTGCGAAACAATTTAAACCGTCGGATGATAGCTTTGAAATATCCAGATTTGGAGAGTGAAAAGTTTTTATTTTTTATTTTTAAATTCAGCCGCAACTTTTCTCTCTCCAAATCTGAACCGTTAAAACTATCATCCGACGGTTCAGATTGTTCTGCACGGCGCGAAATTTTCCCTGTTCCGCATAGGAGCCGAACTGGCAAAATGGATTTTTTTTTTGGGGTGCTAAATAGAGCAAAATAGATGCGACTATGAAGGTTTTATTTCTTTCTTTACTAAAAGGTTTAATTAAGGCCATTCATAATTTGTTGCCTCTCGGAGATTATATGAAGTTTAATGTGATTACTTTTCTCCTTAGTTGAGGGGTAAAAAAAGAAGAAAAGGAAGTTCAATATGCTTGAGAATAAACATATGCTCAGTAAAAAATATGTTTAACCAATTGAGCTGTCATTTTTTTTAAAACTCCAACTAGCTCTAAATCTTTATTCCCCAGAAAAATGCCAATTTTTGACATCTTTAGAATTGACATGCATTTAATGATAAATAATAAATAAAAGATGGATAAACTAATTAATTCCTCCTAAACATATTAGGCCGAATGCAAATTTGTTATCTGATCCATTTTACATGTACAAGCTCAAACCCCTAAGTGGATTGGGCTCCAGAGCTCAAAGGTATAAATTATAAAACTCCAATTTAGGATTAAAAATCACACAAGGAAGTTGCTGCATCTGCGAACCTGATGGGTCATTTTGTACCGTCAAATATTTGTAGTGTCCACTTATGAGACGTATTCAGGGGATGGTCATTGGGAGAAATGGATTGAGGGTCCCATTCTAGCATAAAGAGCAGATGATAAAGCAAAAGAAAGTTAAGATGGAGTATTGTGTTTGGTCGAACCACATGTGAAGTCCGGTTCATCAACCGAGCTTACAGAAAGCTGATGGCTTGCAGATTCCAATTCCAATATAACCTGAAAGAATGCCAGCCATTAAGACAGTTGTAGTAAAGAAATTTAGTTCTTTAGCAAATTACGAATGTATGACCAGCAGCTTATAGGAAAGAAATTTGTGTATTTTGATCGAATTTTTGTATTCATTCTCGTAAAAGTACTGTGCGTGAAAGAAGATGTGAGATCCAGGAAGAAAAGTATATCGGGTTGAGACGAAACCAAATCTACTAGGGACTTGCCTAGCTAAAGAAAGGGAAAAAAATATTAACCACCTTTACGAGACGGAATGCAATAATACAGGAGCCGCTTAAGGGATGTTAACAGAATTTCATTAGCATCCTAGATATCATGAAACAGAAAACAAAAAAGAGAGAGAGAGGAGTGTAATATGGTACCAAAATGTTTTCACCATTGCGAAGAATTGGAGCAGGAACATAAAGGTTACATTGTGGTCCAGATGACTGCAAAAAGAGCTGCCTCTGAGAACTAATGAATAACAATAACCAAGAGACATAAAACTGACGAGACAACAACAGAATTACATGAGAAGTATAATTTACCGGCCAATATCTCCCGATGTTAAAGTCATTGACAAAAGCAACCCCCTTACTCCAGCCCCTGAATGACAAATATGTATCTTGGATTTTGTTCACAGAAAAATTGCCCGTGTAGAAAGCTGGTTCAAGATTATCCTCTGCAGAAAAAGATACATTACTTTTTATAAATTGTATGAGCTATCATTCAGTCTTCTTGCCGATATAGAATTTAATGAATGTTGATGGTATACAATTTATTTTTTATTTTGATAGCATGGTAGTTCTTGCTAGAAGTACCTTCAGCAAATAGACTTATTAATACCTTTCAGCTTATTGGGGGAAGATGCATTAAGGAAATTAGGAAAGCCATTTGGAATAATTGAATTGATTTTTCGTCCATCGTTCAGGTTGTGCAGAGAAACCGAGTGCATTTTCCACTTGTACAAAGGTCTTCCATCCACGTAGACTGAAGACAAAATACCCTGAAAATAAAATACTGAGTTAATTGCCATTTTCCTAGAAAATAAAAGAAAATACTACAGCATTCAACACCAAGGTAAAAAAAGAAGACAAGAAGATAACTACTACAGGTTGACAACTTTTAAATCCTCTTAAAGGTATTAAGATAATCACTAGAACAGAAGGAGGTAAACAGTGTTGAGTCAATTACTTACAAGGAAAACGGACATAAACCGAGAATCCAGGATCAAACAAACCATAGATACAAAATTATTATATGACTTTACCTTTCCGTCAAATATATATTGTCCATAATTTACACGACCCATGTTTTCGACCTACAAATACAAAAAAAAAAAAGAGAGATATCAGCTTTGGTAAATAAGAAGACAATTAAAGAAAGGCATCACTGATACAAGCTAAGGCATCACTGATTAACCAAGTAAGCTCATAGTCCATAGATGCATGAACAGTTTCACTTTATAGCAGCACTAATACAAGCTATGTTCGTGAAAACTTCTATAATTCAATTAACAATACCAATAAACAAGAAGAGTTTTGGGCTAAATCACAGCTAATACTTGAAGAATGGTATCTAGTGATGCATAAGCAGCATTTGCACGCTCATTCAGTCATTTGATTCCTCTGTCAAAGTGTCATGTCCAGCCAAATATGAGAAACTTCTGAAGTTCCAAACAAAAATGCTACTTGTGTGCTTATGAACAATAACAAGGGTACCAAAAACTTCGCTTAGCAATAGAAAAAAAGTGCCACGACCGCTGTGTGCTTATGACGAGGGGAGTATTAAGGAAGCAATTGCAAATATGAACAACTTCAGAACTACCCAGAAGGGGAAAAAGAAATATACCTTTAGCTACTAGCCAAGAAATTACCAAATACTGTCTGAATATTAATAAAAGAAGTTTAACTTGTTATAGACAGCGAAAGGGAGAGGTGCTGTACCAAAACATATAATTTATTGTGGGAACCACATTTGGTATACGGAAGTTCAATGGGCCTATTAAACCATCTTGAGACAGTTCCAACATACTTTGGCCTTCCTCTGCCTTCAGAAGAGCAGGACAAAAACACTTGAGCTCTGTCATGTACCTGCAATTAATTATACAAGCAAACATCATATTTGTTCAGCATTATGAGGGCCTAAGATATTTCCCAAGAGAACTCCTTTCAGCATTTTATTCTAAACCAATTAGTCAAGCAGCAGAAAATAAGCTCCCCCTGGAAAGGAGCTTATGTTTTTGAAAGGACTAGTCATGATCTGAAATCACGAAACCAGTAAAGCTGAAATATGAACTCAATTTTCTAGATGAGAAAGAGTCCAGTGCTTTCGACACAGCAAAGTCCACATGTTGCAGTATGCATGAGAATCACAGTTATGATCAGTGCAACAACTTATTGTAACTGCATTTGTTGAAACAACTGTCTCCTGAACCAAGTAGTATACAAGAGATAAAGGCCAAACCTTTGGTATGGACAATACACTCTTACTCCTCTTTCCAGAGTACTCAGATGCATATAATACAAACCCGAACATCTGAACATAAAACATCGAGTGAAACAAAATATTATTCTATCATTAAAGTATTTGGAAGAATCACAGAACATAAAATTACAAACAAGCATCTTACCTGGCCCAGAGATTCCATTGAGAGTGGGTTTTCGGATTCAATCACAGAAAAGAGGTCTTGATTGTCAACCATATCAAACAGAAAAGCTGATTTTGTTAATTTAATTTGTCCATATGCTGCCCTTTTGTTATCATCAGGAACTGAAGTGAGAGGTGCACCACTGTATCTAGCAATCACTCTCCGCAGAGCTGAAAACAGTGCCATAGTAAATTATCAGTAACTGAAGGGAAGCTCATTTAACTTCTAGATCTAAGTTCATCACATTCAGTTTATCGCAAAAATAATTATTTTCATATCAGCACAGCATGAAAGAAATTACAACAAATGTCGAGTGTATTGTGTCGTAAAATAAGATATGAACGTAGCATATAAACATAGAAATAGAAGAATTTTAATTTGCCTGCACTAAAAGACGCAGGATAAAGCTATATGATGTATAGTTGAATCCTATGTTACTCGGACTCGGATACGGGTATGTATTTAGGTGTCGGGTACTTAAACATCTACGACAAAGAGCCTTATCAATGTTTACCAGATCCGGTAAGTATGCCATACCCATACCCATGTCGTGTCCTGTCGACACGGGTACGGCAGACATAAACGAAGAGTCCGAGTAACATAGTTTCTTATTGTTGTTTAGCTGCTAGTTGGATGGTTTTTGTTCCAAATGTTTCATCTTCTGTAGACCTCACATGATTGTTGTTATAATTTGTATTTCAGGTTGCTTCTGCTGTGAGAAATCGATCTGTTGATATGGTGGAGTCCCTATACACAATGAATAGGGTAACTGTACACTTGGACTACCTTATATAATCACTTAACCAAGAATTGCATGTTTCTTCAGTTTTATGATTCTTTGAATATATCATATGAATGTGCAAACTCAATGACTGACTCCTTTGCTTTCATCTTTCTTTTCTAGCCTAGTTGTATAGTTATACCACAGTATAGATTGAAACTCGTCTCTGCAAGTCTTGATCTTCACTGTTGGGTACTTCTTGAAATGCAAGCATGAAAATTTAAAATAGAGAAATGTGCTAGAAAGAATGTCCTAAAAGTCTGATGCTTTTTTATGTGAAAGGAAAAAACGATACAGGGCCATTGGGACGAATGAGATGTAAGGGATTTCAATATAATGGAATCATCTTATGGTTAGCAGTGTTATCAATCCCAGATAGCGACGCGGAAACGCTATAGCGGGATAGCGAGAGCGGGAGCGGGAGCGGCGCTATTTGGAATTCTATGCAAATAATTAAAAATATATATTTGAGAATATATTAATGGGTTATGCTATTGTTGTTGTTGTGATGAGAATAAGTGAAGCAGAAGTTTTCTTTTGTTGCTGCGTTGAATAGATGAGAAGAAAAAGGAGCAGAAGGTTTTTATTTGCTTTAAGCTGTTGTAGTTTAGGTTTAGGGGTTTTTAAGTTTGT
>JAOWBF010000034.1:1159928-1170242 GCA_028566175.1 Vinca major
AAGTAACCCTACCTGCAAAAGGTCGCCCATACCTGCATCTGCAAAATCCGCTGAGCCTGCATATATAAAGTCAACATGTAATCAAAAAGGGAGGAGCAAGAACAGGAGGGGGAGAACAAAAAAATTGAGTAGCGTTTGTCCAAGCCAATTCATTTGAGCAGAAAAGACATACCAGACGATTGCTCCACATATTTGATCAATTTAACTATCTCTTCCTGGCATTAAGGAAAACCCCAATTAGCAAGAGTCAACGTCAAAGAGAGACATAGTTCAGAGAAAAAGCTCTTTTACCCTCTGCATAGTATTCTGCTGCAGGATACACTGTAATAATGGAAGAACAGAAGCTGCCGAAAGGCTTGAGGTTGGACTGGTCAAACCTCCCGGAAGAGAGTTAAATAAAGAGTTTATAGGAACCTGCATTCAGGAAAGAGAAGGCAATGGTTAACAAGCCATTGCCTAAGAGATAATTGGCTAAGTTCCAAAATTGCATTTTCTGAGGACAAATATCATAGGATGAAAATCAAGCGAGAAGTTAAAAATGTATGAGTGAAAAATCCAAAGCAACATAGCAAATTTGCCGGATTGTTACCAGAGTTGTAAACCACAGTGTAAAGAGTATTAACGCATAAGCGTAGACATTTTTTATAACTGAAAACTTTGGTCTTCAGCATTTCTTCGATCTCTAATCAAAAGAAGAATCACATTGAAAACTTCTTATATAGGAGGGAAGTTTTTAGCATGCGTGTGTTACTATTAGTTATGCACACATAAATACACGTGTTCAAGACAAAATGATGAATCTTTCATGATCCATACAACTGGAAAAAGATTGCAAATGACAAATTGTGGGGTCTGCGCAATAGACGAAAAGGACTAAATTATTCGAGGCACTGGAGCTTTTGTTTTGCCCTTGTAAAGTGCTGCAGCAATATCCCAAACAATAATCTTCCTGTGGAGGTTGTCGAATAATACAAGACCTTGCTTTTCAATAAACATTTAGGGTTTATTGAAAAACAAGGTCTCCTACCAAAATGCTAGGTAACAAACATACTAGACTGCCCATAAAAATGCCCAAAATCAGAAATGCAGAGTGGTGTGGGTGCATCGTCATGTTTGTCACAATTCTAAGATTTATATGTTTATTCATATCCTTAAGCGTGTAGCAAGCAATGCCCAACTCGTTGCCCCACATCCGTCCATGTTAAGCATACACCAACTAACAGCAGCATGATGACCTTGCCATTAGCTAACAGTTGCACTGACCTCAATCTACAGCCAGACAGGTTTTTCTTAAAGAGTTTATTTAACAAAGAACCAAAGATAAGTGATAAAAGATGGGACCAACTATATGGTTGCATCACTTTTCTAAGTCAGTGTTGTTATTGTGATCATACTTCTGTGCATACAAGTGATGATACACATTGTGAGATATGCTACAATTTCCTACTGATCCCATGCATATGACGATTAAGTGGCAACATGCTGCATTGAAGATGTGAGATATGTTGCTTCTCCTACCAAGATGTCTTCCGAAATATATGCTCAGAGGAAATGGTTCTGTATCGTTGAATTTAAAGCATTAGGAGAAAGGAAAAAGTAAATGGGTGCAGTAAGAATGACTCTTCCAAGGACATTTACAAGTAACCTTAGACGTTCAGCATCAAATTTTAACAATTACTACTGAAGGCAAATTAGTTGGATGCAAAGACGCAAATCATATAATTATTGATGCTAAAAAAGAGGAGACATGATGATAAAGGACAATAGTTTGTAATTGCAGCACAAAACACAGCTAAACAATACAATCAAGTGAATGAAGCATAGAATCTTTATACTGATCACATTCCACTAATCCAATCCACTACTCCTAGGAGATTACCTTGGGATTCGGTTCTGCTGATGTGACTTTAAAACGTCCCCTTCTTTGGATAACAGCTCCATCAGATATATCCTCCCCTGTGGAAAAAAGACATCAGGCTGTCTAGTGGAAGAGAGATACTTATCCCAGTTGAAACAAACCTCACTCCAACCAAAGCACAGGAAAGGTATTTATCCAAAGTGCCAATACCTGAAGCAGAGTTACTAAGGTCCTTCCTGTGACGATATTGCAATGGACCACTATAATTTCGCTCTGTCTGGTATTTTAGTTGTGGATATTCCCTTTATAACAATATAAAATTATGTCAGTAGATTTTCAAAAACAGGGTCCTCCAAAATAAAGTCAAAATAGAAGCAGAATGCATCAGCCAAGAAATACCAACATAGTATAATAGCAGAACATCAAAATACACACTTCTTCAACAATAACTATGATGCATCATAGAACCACCTAAACACCTAAATTCAGATAATAGATGTAAGGAAACTAAAAGCTGAAACAAGCAGATGAGAACAATCTCTTCAACAACCAACCAAAGATTCAGGCTTCTGCAACAAAAGAAAGCATTCAATGCCATTTTGCTTATCTTTTAACTGGAAGAGCTCTCGGCCATTTGGAACTTCTACAGCTGCTCAATTCCAATTTTGATATTGAAACAATCCTACAACCTCCTTAAGGGTTTCAGACAGTGTAAAGTACACAGCACACAAAAAGTTCGTCCTAATATCTAGTATGATTGTCCAAACTGCATCATAGAACAGCAGGTGAATCCAAAGGTACTGGCTCCATACCGATTGGAGAATTATTACAGTTTAACCCTTTAATAGAAACACATACCGTGCCAAAGCCACTGTAAAACTTCTCCATGAGTGTTTTTTTTTTTCATTTTCCCCTTTCTGACGCTTTCGTATAAAGAGGACATACATTTCTCACGTAATGATAAGTTATTTCAGCAGTATCCAACCAAGATTAATTCTACTCTATTAAATACATTCTCACAATCCAAAAGTAAATAAATAAATATATAAAAGTACTCATTGCATGCAAGTTACATAAAATACTTCTAAAACACAACCAAATTAAAACTTCATCTGCCAGATAAGTTATATTTGGAATTTAACATCAAATCAACATATATATATACACACACACACAAACACAGACATGCATACCTGTCCCCATCACCAATAACCTTCTTAGGAGAAAGAATGTTATCCTGCATTAGTGAACCACTTGAGATCTTTTTAAGCCCGGGAATAGGAGAACGTGGTAAGGGGCTACTTTGTCCCAGGTTCTCACCATCATTCCTTCCTGCTTCCCGGTCCTCAGCTATTATAGGCAGCTGTTTGTCAGAATAAGATTGAACAGCATATTTCCAACAGGGACTAATGGCGTCTGTATCATCCTCACGGACATCAAAACAACCTCTGCACCCAAGTGATTTATGCTTAAATAGACAGACACCACACTATTACTAATTAAAATGTAGTGATAACTAGAGAAGGCACTGAGAACCATTCTCGACATAGTATCTAAGAATTCAAGGAAATAAATTATTTAATTGGTACTGAACTACTCTAACATTTGTAGTTTTATTTTATTTTATTTTTTTGAGAAAAAAAAAAGTGTACCCTTTGTAAGCATAGCATATAAAGTCCTGAACTGCATATGAGATAAGCACACCCACGGGAATACGCCTCACGATAAATTATGAGCCCAAACCTTAAACAGCCCATGCCGAAATTTCTGACTAAGGGCATTTTGTGTACCCATATAGGATCACAAATATCACTTCGTGCTACTTAACCAATAATGAGTAATCAAAGACACAAGTTCTTCTAGAGATGGGCCATACGTTTTTTTGTAACTGAGTTGTTATGATAGAAACAAGTATGATAAATCAAAACTCCCACCTAATGAAACCAGTTACAGAAAATGGTAGAATCACTTACTTGAGTGCCTGAAGAGGTTTGATAGGAAATGCAGCAAGTGAATTATCTAGATCATCGATATCATTAAGCTCATCCTGAAGTTGAAACAGCATATAAATCATATAGTTTATGGGAACAAGCACTGCCAAGCCCAGAAAGGTGAAGAAAAAAATGAACTGCAACATGACTTTACCTCATCATCAGGTGCTGAATTTGAAACAAGCCTCTCCGCTGGCAAACCAACATCATCGTGCCGGCCATTTTGCTTACTGCACATATTTGGATCCTCGCCATTTGCAACATCATCCGAATCTGGAATCTGCATCCAGAATGTTTCGCAGGAAATATTTTAGGAACATCTCATGCTTCACAAGAGAATGCATTCAAAATTTGATCTCGACAGATGACACATACAAGGGCAGCTTGATTCTTCAAATCCTCCAGATTAAAATTCCATGCACTGATCCCTCTAATATACTCTTGCTGCAAAATTAAACAAAGGTTAGCACTCATATTTTGAAGAGACATCCTAAATGTAATTGGAAGCAAAACTTATTATGTCCTAAATGTAATTGGAAGCAAAACTTATTATTTGTTGCTTACCCTCTCTTTGAGCAAAAAAAAGAGCACAAAGAGAACACATGAATGATAATGATCTATTTTCACCATTTCAATTAAAAAACAAGCCTATAAATGATATATGTGTTTATATTTGAGTGAAGATTCGAGCCCGAGATTTTCAATCAGGGCTCAATTTCGAGCTCGAGCTCCATTTGAGCCTTAAAATAAGGCTCGACTTCGATATAATATAAACTCTCAAAGCTCGAGTTAGATTTTGTTTAGGGTTTAGGGTCTATACACGAGCTTTAGAGTCAAACATCTATGTGTTCAAAATGAGATGCCGATTCACAATGATAAACATAATTACATAAAACAATACAAGGACATATCATCATATTTCCTGATGACTTCAATTCAACAAGTATATAGATAACTGAGAGATGTATATTAGCTTTTATCAATGTGTTCCTAATCTAGAGTGGCGAGCATGAAGACCTAGACCTACTTTCCATAACTTAATTCCATCTTACTAAATTCCAGTGCAAACTACTAAGAAGAAATGCACAACATCCATTATAAGAAGGGTAATATGTTGCCTTAGATAATACAACACATATTACTTTGTAAAAACATATCAAAATCTATTTATTTCAACCTGTGATAAATGTTCCTTGTCCTCGTAAAGTGACCTATTTTGTACCAGAAAGTCCGCTTCTTTTGCCTGAAAGAACAGCTTGATCAGGAAAATCGTCAAAAAGTATAAGTTATAGTAATTTACAACCAGATATTAATTCATGCTCTCTAAAGAAACTAAGAAACTTGAAAGGTATAGCTTGAGATGAGCACAAGACCTTAAGAATCCTAAAACGATCACCTAAAGGGGGGAGCCGATCAAGAATTGTACGTGCCAAATATTCCGTGGAACGTGCACTTTTAAAGAAATGGTGCTTCAAAAGCTTTTCTGATGAGGGGCGTTTCTTTGGATCTTTGACCAGGCAAGCAGCAACCATTTCTCTGAAAGACTGCAAAGGCACAAAAGCTTCAGGAAAACAAACAAAGCTTGCACAGAAGTTTATTTATACACTACAAACCTTGGAGAACCTCTTGTCCCTTTCATAGTCTAAACCTGGAGGTGCATTTTGTAACGTCATGAGAAGAACCTAAATTTAGAAATAAGGAGAAGCACATGTTAAGATCCACAAATAATTTTATTGCAATAATATCCATAAAATAACTTTGCTAAAAAGGCTCTGGACACAATCAACCTTCATTGGTGGGTATTTGGAGAATGGTGCATGGCCATGAGCAAGTTCAAGTGCTGTTATTCCAAATGACCAGATATCTGCTCTGTTTGATTAAAAAAGATGTGCATAAGCAAGGAGAAAATACAATAAGATAAAGAGGGTGTACAACAGATTGATTCCGATACTCACTTAAAGTCGTATCCATGGAGTTGCTGCATCACTTCTGGGGCCATCCTGAAAAATATTCAGAACTAGATAACTTTGTTGGCATTGGAAGAAAGGGGATGATTTATTGCAGCTAAGAAGGAGAAAGCATACCAGCATGGTGTTCCGACAAAAGTGTTTCTTGAACGTTGCCGGTCACCAGTATCAAACATGCATGCAGCAACACCGAAGTCTGCTAACTTGACAGTACCATTAGTATCAAGTAAAATGTTTCCAGCCTAGAAAAGAGTAACTTGGTCAAATACATGAAGCATAAAGCAGCAACTGTTCCCAGACAACAGCAGCAATATACAAGTCACAATTCACATTGAGAGTTGTTATGGGTGCCATACAACACACACATTCCACTTCATAAAGAGAGATCAGATACCACATAAGAAATTCCACTTTTATTAGACAAATGGATGAAAAGAACAGTCTATCTCTGACAAGCCAATGCCATGCACCCACTAAGTACATACAAGTCACTCTTCTCAAAGGCATGCAAACAATGTAGTCCAACTTGACACAATAGTGCATACTTCTATAACTACAAAAATCTTCAGAGAATTAGGGGAATGGACCAAAATAGAAAATTTCACTTGTAAATAAGGCCATAGACCAAATCCATGAGTCAGATGGATAAAACAGAAATCCGAACACAGAAAAATGAGATACTTTACCTTGACATCTCTGTGGATGTGTCCATGGGCATGAAGATAAACAAGAGCTTTAAGCACTTCACGCAATAAAGTAGCAATGACAGGTTCTTCAAAACCTTCGGGAAAATCAGATTTTATTATGTGAAGGCAAGATCCCCCAGCCATGTATGGCATGACCACCCAAAGATGGTGACCTGTTGTGAACGAGCAGTGCGCATGCAATACATTTGGATGGTCAATCAAGTTCATTGTCTGCACCTCTCTGCGGATGCTATCCTAATGAAAGATAACAACCATCTTAATAGAAGTTCAAGTACGGAAAATGAGGTCAGCCAACTCGTGGCTAGCTTACTTTACGATTCTATGTCTCACAAGATGAGCTGAACTCATGAATTAAATGAGCAATACGTGAAAGAATATTTTTGGCTCATCTAATATATAAGCGGAGCTTGAGCTTTGCAGAATTCGACTTGTTTGGTTTTATAAATATATATATATATATATATATATATATCTTTAATTAATGAGGACGTTCTGGTATCTTACTCATTGTCAAATTACTCTTATTAATTTTTAAGACATGAAAATTAGCCTGCTTACCAGGTCATTATTACATTTTTCCAAATCAAGAACCTTGATTGCAACTATCTCATTAAGCGGAATGCAAAGTGCTCGATGAACAGTAGCACTGACACCTTCTCCAACTTCCTCATATAGCTTGTAGTCTTTTGCGTTGAGAGGAAACTTTTTGTCTGTTACCTGCTCCATGGACACTACTTATATCATAGCACTATAATCTCTTGTCGACCGAGATGTCCAAGTGAACAAGTAAAGGTAGTAGATGAAGCAAGTGGGAGTCAACAGAATATGAAATTTCTTTGAGCAATATAACATTTCTTTATGATCAGCTTGTAGTTTCATACGCATCCCAGAAAATGGGGAAGATGATATTCACTTAGAATTCTCCAGTAGGTGAGCTATTCAAGCTCAACAATGCTTTCCAATCAGTAGAACTCCAAGACCACTTGGCGAAATAATCTGAAGGGTGCGGTACATGGTATCTCATGCAAAGCAACTAAATCCACACATATTCCTCAAATTTCTGCTTTTGATACTGCTTCAGCCTAATAACTTATAAGTGGGAAATCACAGCAACCTGCTCAATCACTTCAATTGATTATTTTCAGTGAAGTATAAAGAGAAATCATCACGAATCAGACTTGAGTTGAGTAGAGTACAGGTATTGAAAAATTTACATTTTGCTAAGTCAGCCATTGAATCTTAAACTGGAATTACTCCGTGAGAACAAATAACCAACAGAAAAATAAACTAGTAGAAAATGGAATAAGGACAAAAAAAAGTTCACATTGCCCATAATTAGGCTTAGGATTATCAAAGTTTTCCTTTCTTATCAAACATTGATGGTCAATACTACCTTCGTTCCACAGTATATGCAACATTTGCACTTTTTACACACAATGAAATTATTGGAAGACAATTATTATGAAGGACAAAGTCTAAATGACCTTAATTAATGACTGGAGAGTTATTATTAGTGGTTAGTTGGGCATTGGTTGGGGATAAGACTAGAAAAGTTATAATAAATATGTATTGGTTTATGAAATGTGAAAAATATTTTGGATTATAAAAAAATTGCAAATGTTGCATATAACAGATGTAGAAACATGCTAGCAGTATCCATCTATTATGATCAGTAAAAATCGCGTGAAAAACAAGTGTATAACAATTAAACCACATCTAACTACAGCAAATTGGAAATGAAATTCAGTTTCATTGACAATGAAGATTGAATGCGGACATCAACAAGTTAAACAAACAACAGACAAACCGATTTCATCACAAACAAGCTTAAAAAAATGTTGGAAAAAGAATTATAAATGCATTAGTGCATCATTTACCTATAACTATATCAAATTAGGAATGGAATTTGGCTACTTCAATTGACAATGAATATTCGCTAACCGTTACTCACATTGAAAAGATAAATAAACAACAGACAAACTGATTTCATCAGAAACAATCTAAAAAAATGGAGGAAAAAATGCATTCTATATGCATTATTACATCGATTTGCCTAGAACAAGTTAGGAATATTCACAAATAGAATTCGGTTTTGCTGGAGAACTACCACAAGAAAAATCACTCGAAAATGAATATTCGCTAATCATTACCCAAATTAACAAGTTAAATTAACTTATTTCATCATATATACGCTAAAAAAACGGAGGAAAAAACGAAACCTGTAATCTATGACGAATATAAACCAATAGCATTCGATTGCTGGAGAATTAATGGAGCTGACCTAGGGTTTCAACAGCATAAATAAACGAGACAAAAAACATATTGAATCTGAGTTTTTTTGTCAATAATTATAAAATGAAATTCCTCCAGGATAGAAACGTGGTGGTTTACAGGTGCTAGTTAAAATATATATTTTCGACTAGTCCGCCATTGACGATGCGATCAGAATCAATAGATATACTACTTTCTTTTTTCTCGCAGTTGTTATCGTCTCTGGTTTACGCGATTGAATCTCTGCCGTCAGTTTCCAATATTATAAGATTATAATAAAGGATTAATTAATATGGTCCAGAAAAGAAAGAAGAATAAAAAAAATTATTATTATTATTTTAATCAGCCGCAACTTTTCTCTTTTTTAATTTGGAACGTTAAAAATTTCATCCGACGGCCAGGATTTTGTCCCGCACATGCGGTACAAAATCCTGTTCCGCATAGGAGCCGGGAGCTATTTTGTGGCCATGGTGATTTGGCGGGTGAAATGATAAACGTCAGACGAGTACCCCCATTCCAAAGTTAAAATTTTAGTTGAGACAATTGTGTGTAGCTAATAATAATTAATTTGTTTTTTTATTCGATAAACTTAACAGATAAAAAATGCATAAATTTTCAATTAGTTAGATAATTGTTTTAAAGTTTTTTTGTTAAAGGAATTGCTTCAAAGTCTAATATATTATAATTAAAACAGATGTATTAAATATTTTTAATGAAATGCATATAAAAAATTTAAACTCACATTACATTTATTAATTTAATGAGTCTTAAAATTAGAAACTTAGCTTATGTCAAATTTGAAATGAGCTAGTTATATTTAATTTAAGTAAGTCTGGACATAAACTAATATTTATTTAGCTCCGTGTAATTCATTTAATTTCATATTATAAAAAGGAATAAATGAAGAAAACAATTGTCTTAATAAGAAATTAAAAAATAAAAAACCGAAACTATAAAAAATAATAAACTGTGGTAGAAATTATCAAAATAAATTCAGATACAAAGAGAATAGGACAGCGGAGCACGTTACCCTGGGCACATGCCAAAAGGTTTAAGCCTTTTTTTATTATATATATATAACTCGCTTCTCTTAAATATAATTACTTTTGAGAGCTACCTACAAATATTGTTATAGCAATTTTCTTAGTGAAGATTCAATTGTGTATAATTAAATTTTTTATGTGATAAACAGACAAACTGTAATAGACTCTAATTATCAAACACATTATGAGATTTACCCTAAAAATGAGAAAGTAAAATTGTGATGGGCCTTTCAAGGATCACAAGAGAGGTGTAAATAGCTGGGATTTGTGATGTTTGGGGTGGAAAAGTATCTTCGAAGGTGTATGGAGGCAGAGCAAACTAAATGATTGACAATACTGGAAGGGTGGAGCTTACTATGATGGTTGGATTTATGCAGTCCGGTTTTTATGCAGAATATTTTTTTTGTACAAGCGAAATAATTTTTTTGCTTTGAGAATAGATGTTCTCAAGTTAATAACACCTATTTCGAATAAGTG
>JAOWBF010000034.1:1208532-1220260 GCA_028566175.1 Vinca major
ATATTACTGTACTTGGCTGCAGAAGTATGGCCCCTGACACTGTTGATGGGTTGGCTTATGGCTGAATGTTGTCTTTTTCAACAGTCCGGCTCCTATGCAGAATAAGAATTTTTTCGCACGTGCGGAACAATTTCAGCCGTCAGATGATACTTTTAACGGTTCAGATCTAGAGAGAGAAAAAAGTTGCGACTAGACTTAAAATATTAAAAAAAACTCTCTAGATCTGAACCGTTAAAAAATCTCATCCGACGGCTAGAATTTCCGGATAGGAGCCGGGAGCCTTTTCAGGTTGTTTTTCCTTCCCCCATCTCCTTCTGTTCTATACTATTTGCCTATACGACTGAGCATTTAATAGGACGCTGGATGAAAGAATGTGATAATTTACATGTAAATTAAAATAATATTTCTTTTATTTACATTTATCTATCGTTTTTAAAATTATGTACTCTAATTAAAAATAATAATTAGAATATATTCATTTAAAAATAGTTAGACAATTTTACTTTTTAATTAATACATTTATGTTGACACAATTTAAATCAATTGTTGACTAAATTAATTAAAGATAAGAGTAAGATTGAAAAAATACATTTAATACTCTCTTAATTTCTTAAAGTGATAGATATTTTAAAATTAATAAAATATATCTAGACGACCGATAATTACCAACAAATAGAGTATTTTGGTATGACATTTTGTATGTCCTTTTGTTTTAATTTGAGGCGTGAATTTGTAGTAAATATGACTGTATAGGAGAATAATTGTGTATTCATTGTTAAAGATTAGATCAGTCTCTAATTAATATGTTTTAATGATATTTTGTGAATAATCACTTTATACATTTATTCTCAAATGTTATACTAGATTGTCTCTTAACCGTCTCCGGTAATCCGCTAATGCCACGATAACTTAATGAGAAGCTATTGTTATCGTATTCATACTGACTAATTAAAATTGTTGTTTACCCAAATTGAAACCGTTAGTTTTAAGTATGTACAAGAATCCACCAATTAAAAATTAAAAATTGGTGAGAGAAAATAAGTTTCCTTTTGTATTTTTTAGGGAAACTTTTTTTCAGTAACATTTTTTGCTGTTGCTCGTGATAACGAAGTTCACTTTCTTATGGGAAAAATCAATATAGTTAAACAAAATTATTTTGTTAAAAATTTAATTTATTTTCAAGATGGAATATGCAAAGTTTTGGTGAGCACTCCAATTAAGACCACCGGAGCCTCCAGTTGCGGTTTGTCCGCTCCAACTGAAATCTATTCCAACTGGAATTTTGAGGTTATGACTCAGCTCCTTCATGGGCCACCATTATTGGATGTCATTTAAGGTAATTTTTAAGTTAAAATATTAATATTATCCTTTTATATCTTTAGGTAGAAGATATTCAAATCAGGATTCATTGAAAATAAAATTTGGGAGAATGAGAAATTATCTATAATGACTTACATAATGAAAAATTAAGAATTATCTAGAATGACTTATATAATAAAATGGAAGGAATATATAAGTATTAACCTAAACTTATAGTTATTTTGAAACATTAATTTTTCACATTGCAATGACGATTATTCAGCAGTTATATGTACTGCATAACTATTTTTGAAACAATTATTCGTTCTTTTTTACTAATGATAATTATCAGTTTAGATTAATTAGCATTATACTGACAAACACCAATATGAAGAAATGGAAGGATACATGTGTTTCAAAAATGAAAAAAATGGGGAACATGCATGTTTATTGAGCTCGGTCTCACAATCATTCACAATACTTGCAAGTTTTATATACGCTGAATAAATTCTATAAGTAAAGAGGTGGAATCAAAACCAATCGAAATTACTATTATACGGAATAAATATTTTGCCCGCATATACAAAACACTTGTTAGTTCAAATGATCTGACCATTAAAGTCGTTTTCGTAAAACAGCTATTATTTAAAAATATTTAGCAAAAAAAAACCATTTATTAGTAAAACTTAACACCCACACTCTGTTTCCAGGCAGGAAACTTTAATTCCCTCAATCCTCAAACTAAGCCCAAATGGGAAATACTTATTGACCATTACCTGTCAAATAAATAAATAAAAAGAGAAGAAAAAAAGAGACCAATAAGGAAAAGAGTGGCGCGAAATACAACGATACTTATTGAACGTAAAAAAAAGAAGAGAAAGTCAGTTGTGGCGCCCTCTGGAACTGTAATCTTCTTCCCTTCTTTCTTTTCTTTCTCTCCACTCCATACCATTGCCTCTCCTTCTCCGATCCGTCTTTTTCTTTATCTTCAAACGAATTTTCTTGGAATCTTTCAGAAATTTCGTTAATTCTTTTCCTTTTCATTGCCTCTCCTTCTCCGATCCGTCTTTTTCTTTATCTTCAAACGATTTTTCTTGGAATCTTTCAGAAATTTCGTTAATTCTTTTCCTTTTCCTTCACATACCCCACTCCCCCCACCAAAAAAAAAAAAAAAAAAAACCCTCCTCCACATACCAGAACAAAAGAAGCCCATTTCTGATTCTTGAGCCAGCCCTTTTGAAACCCAGGAAAAAGATCCGTTGTAAGTCCCAATTTTATTTTATATAATTTATACTTAGCATGCAAATGACTTTTTTCGTATTCCGTTTCAAATTGAAAATTAAATTCTCTATTAATTTTTAATTAAAAAAAAGTTGACATTCAATTTGGACGGAATGGTTTGATTTTGTTGGTTGTTAAGTGGACCATGTCATTTTTCTTTCTCTTTTGAATTTTTATGGTGGGCGGGTATTGATGAACCAGGAACATTAAAAGAATTGATTTTTGGGTTGAGAATTTCTTTATTTTGAATTGAAAAAGTAAATTGTTTATGAGAGAATCTTTGGTCAAATATGAGAATTTTACATGGTAGAATGTGCAAAAAATAAGTTCAAATGCACCATAAGGTTAGGGCCAAGTTTTCTACAATTATTGAGAAGGGCGAAAGCTGATATTTATTATGATATGTCTGAAAATTCTGATATTTATAAGAGGAAAATACATTATTTTTAAGACTTGAGGGGGGCTGTGCGACGACTATGGGGCTGGTAGTGATTTGGCGATTCCCTTTTGAAGAAAGAAAAGAATGGCCTTTGGACCCCGTGAGTGGTTATTTTGCTTTTTTCTTTATTGGCGACTAAATGTTTGGTGCAATTGTATCCATTCTTTTCAAATCTAAAAAGTTTAATGTTCTTTACAAAATTAATCATTATTGTAAAAGGGAGTCTTTTTTACTATACATAATTTTATATGGATGTTAATGATTGAATTTTTGCAAACGTGTATGAGACTACTGTTTTAGTGATGTTTTAGTGATATTATGTGAGTAGTCACTTTATGCTTTTATTGTAAATGTTAGGTCAGTCTCAAATTTATCTCCCACCCATACCCCGATTATTGGGACTTAATGAGTTTCGTTGTTGTTGTAGTTGAAGATTGAATTTTTTGGCCCTCAAGATCCGGTTATTATAAAGTTTAAAGTGGAGCATGAAAAAGTGAATAAGATCTTGAAAGGTCCTCCTAATTCAATTGTTGTATTGATAGCAATCAAGTATTATTTGTTGGCTATAATTTCTTGAGGCAATTAGCTAAGCTGATAAATGCTGAACTGTCCAATCTGATATCAGTTCCTTTCTGGGGTTCTGCTCAGCAGGAGGACAATTGAATGGCAACAAGTATAGCTCCAAGTCAAGGCCAACTTCATTTTGGAGAAACTGTTTACAGTGGACAAGGTTGCAGAAAAACTTACTCTGTTTCCAGGGTAGCTGTCCCAAGATGTACAGGAAATGATCTTTCTTGGTATGTTTACTGGGGTTATGGTTGTAGAAATTTAGTTACTATATACTATTTGAGGATCCTGATAGTGATGCTTTAGTTTGCTTTTCTGTACCAAATTGAATGTCCACGTTTCTATGCAAAATGAATAGGAAAGCGGACATTTAATTTGGAACTGAGGAGTAGTTTCTATCGCTTTCTGGCTGATACTTACTTTGACAGTAAGGTACCCTGTGGCAGGTTAAGTATTCATAGAAAGCAAGTATATTTGAAATTCATGGGGAAATTTTATTTTTTTTGAGATTATGCCGTTTCTTTGTTCATTTGGGTATGAGTTTTGATTCACTGAATAACATTGCAAATGCAATTGACCCGACTATGATGTTCTTCTTTAAATGAAAAGCATTGATTTGGAAGGTTCTCCATGTATTCTTCTTACGAGATGTATGATTAAAATTTCCAGGTCAAATGGCGTTTCTAAGCTCTTTCAGATCCACAGACACCATAACCTCAGTCAAAATTGGAAGCCCTGCAGAAAAGTAATTTTATCATGCCTGAGAGATGGCTCCACGAAGTTATTTGATTTTGCTGTTATTGGCAGTGGAGTTGCTGGTCTGCGTTATGCTCTTGAGGTTGCAAAATATGGTACCGTTGCTGTTATAACAAAGGCTGAGCCCCACGAGAGCAATACCAATTATGCTCAAGGTGGTGTTAGTGCCGTGCTTTGTCCTTCTGACTCGGTGGAGAGTCATATGCATGATACAATTGTGGCAGGAGCTTCCCTTTGTGATGAAGAGACTGTTAGAGTATGTCCTTAGATCTTGAATTTTTTTTTACTACTGTAGTTTTCTTGATTTTTCGTGCTCTTAACCAGTATCTCTATCAAGTTCTAATGTTCTCTTTTGAAAAATTTATTTATCAAACAAGAAAAGTTCAGTAACTGTTGAGTTCTTGCAATTTAAAGTTTTGTTCTAGCTCGCCTTTTGATCAATTCTATGATAGGAGAGATGGGTCATTTGAGTGGATGTATAAAAGTTGCTTAGATCTCATCAATTTGTGCATATCTCCAGGTGGTCTGTACTGAAGGTCCTGAGAGAATCAGAGAATTAATCACTATGGGTGCTTCATTTGATCACGGGGAGGACGGGAATTTACATTTGGCAAGAGAAGGTGGGCACTCTCATCGTAGAATTGTTCATGCTGCTGACATGACAGGCAGGGAAATTGAGAGGGCACTGCTGGAGGCAGTTAGAAAGGATCCTAACATTTTTATGTTTGAACACCATTTTGCAGTAGATTTGCTGACTTCACAGGTTCATTTTACTTTCTTTTGATTTAGTTTGGTTAATTTTTTCCCTTCGCAGTTTGGTTCAGATTGTAGTCTGTATGGTTCTTTCTTTTGGGTTTGCATGACTTCATTGTGAATGAAGCAAAGAGAGGACTAAAATGGCATTGCATATGTGCAAAGTTCGGATATTGTGAAGAATGTAGCAAAACTAATAAAAGTCTTGAAAAAATATACAAAACGCTACGAGTCACTACAACAAACAACAATAACATAAACCATTATGCCCCCAATAATGAGTCACTAATTGAATATATTTTTATTTCGCAGGATGGCTCTGAAACTGTTTGTCATGGTGTTGATACCTTAAATACTGAAACACAGGAGGTAGGCGAAGTGAATCCCATCAATTAATGACTTTATAAATATTCGGAAGAATCATCTTCTACCATTTTGTTGTACATATTTTTCACTTATCAGTTGTGTTTGCTCTTCTTTAACCTTATAGGTTGTAAGATTTATATCGAAGGTGATTCTGCTTGCATCAGGTGGAGCTGGACATATTTATCCAACTACTACAAATCCTCCTGTAAGCTTGCCCTTCTTTCCTGTCTGGGTCAGATGTACTTTACTAACTGCTAGAATATCCAGTTACTGGACATTTATCCATGTTTAGCCTGATTAGGAAGAAATGAGAAAATGAAAACTGTTTCAAAAGGTTATAATTTGTGTTTCAATTTCCTAATTTTAGTCTCAGAATCATGGCTTGGTGGAATAAATTGTGCATATCTTACATTTAAAAAAAGTAGTATTCAATCCGTCTAAGTTTTTCTACTCCAATACACCACCTTATTTAGCCTCTTGATTATGTCCTCTATAACTATAAACTAAAATACTTGAACCCAGACAAATGTGGAATTGTTGCGATAATTCATTTCATGCTTCCTAGCCCTTTGAAGCTATTTGTGGAACTTCAAAACCTGAACATAATAAGCCGCGAACTTGGTTTCTGCGTTGTGTTACGATCTCATTTAAAAGTATTTTGTTTCCTTGGGTATGTCTAAATGAGACGCTGAAACTATTGTGTTGTAGTTGATATTAACCCGCTTTACTTGAAAACCATCGTCAAACAGTTTATGTAATTCTTTTCTCCCAAGTCTGATAAATATCATTATTGTGACTTGTCTCGAGCTGATTTTATATTACAGGTAGCAACTGGAGATGGTATGGCTATGGCTCATCGAGCTCAAGCAGTGATTTCTAACATGGAGTAAGTAATAATATAGATACATTCTCATTTAAACACGTTTCCAGTTGCTTAAGATTATGGCGAAGTTGGGTTCTTTGAATATTTGATTTTCCTCGAGTGGGGCTGATTTATTCCTATAGCAAGCATATTTACAAGAAAACCCGAAGAGTCATTGTGTTTCTAGATTTGTAACTTCTATCATTGTGGTTCTAGATTTGTTCAGTTCCACCCGACTGCCCTTGCCGACGAAGGCCTTCCCATCAAACCAACCAAGGCTCGAGAAAATGCCTTCCTGATAACTGAAGCTGTCAGGGGGGACGGAGGCATTCTATACAACTTGTCCAGAGAAAGGTTCATGCCTTTGTATGATGAAAGGCTGGAGCTTGCCCCAAGGGATGTCGTAGCAAGAAGCATTGATGACCAGCTTAAAAAGCGTAATGAGAAGTATGTGCTTCTTGATATAAGTCACAAGCCAAGAGAGAAGATTTTATCTCACTTCCCCAACATAGCAGCCGAGTGTCTCCGCCACGGTTTAGACATAACAAGTCAACCAATTCCAGTGGTTCCTGCCGCGCATTACATGTGTGGTGGAGTACGCGCTGGTCTTGAAGGGGAAACAAATGTACAAGGTCTCTACGTGGCTGGTGAGGTTGCATGCACCGGTCTGCATGGAGCAAATAGACTCGCGAGCAACTCATTGCTCGAGGCATTAGTCTTTGCTCGAAGAGCTGTACAGCCTTCGGTTGATCACATGAAGACCTCTAAACTAGATCAAAGCGCTTCAGACTGCTGGGCTCGTCCATTAGTCTCAAAATCACTCGGGAATTCTGTATTAACAAATATAAACCGCAGGACAAGAGAATTTAGGAAAGAGCTTCAGTCGATGATGTGGGACTATGTTGGAATCGTGAGGTCAACGACGAGGTTAACAGCTGCGGAGAAGAGAATAGGGGAACTGGAATTGGAATGGGAAGCTTATTTGTTTCAGCATGGCTGGGAACCAACAATGGTGGGAATTGAGGCCTGTGAAATGCGAAATCTCTTTTGTTGCGCGAAGCTGGTGGTGAGTAGCGCTCTGGCTAGGCAGGAGAGTCGCGGGCTTCACTACACGATTGATTTTCCAGATTTGGAGGAAAGCAAGAGGTTGCCAACCATCATATTTCCTGGTAAAAGAATAAATAGTACATGGAGTTCCAGGCAATTACATCAACAGCAAATTTGTTAGACATTTATTTTTACCTCTTATTATTATTATTAGTCCTCCAATTTTTTTTGGCAAGGACTGGATAGTGTTTTCTTCTCATTATTTTTGTTCCAGAAATGGAAAAATAATACTGCAGATTTTGATTTGATTCTTTCTTTTTTCTTTTTCTTTTTAAATCCATTCTTTTCCTGACATTTAGAGGTAAAATAATGTATCTCATGATGTATTGTATAAAATAGTACTCCCTCCGTCCTGAATGTCCCATTTTGACTCGTATCGCCCTCCTCTAGATTCCTAATTAAACTTTGTTTTAATTGGCATCTCCAGTCAAGGAAACCCGTCCCCGTTCATATATCTCTTCCCTCAGCCTGCAAAACCCAAATTCCCAATCCGAGTACGCACGTCTCGACTCGAATCCATGCCTGTTTCTTCTCACACGAGGAACAAAGCATGTAGATGTAGGACCAATGAAGATACGCTCGGCATAAGAGTAAAGTAACAAGGCCAATGTGGTGCAGTGGATACATTGAAGATCTCTGCGATTGGGTTTGGGTTGAATATCTTTTACGTTCCTTATTTATCTTTTCTTGATCTGCTGAATTTGTCCTTTGTTATGTGTTATTTATTAAAGTTAGCCCTTTAATTTTTTTTAAAATATAAATTGTAAAAAGTGTCAAAATATAATACGATTTTCAAAATAAAAACAAACAACAGTAGTAATGATTTTCTTCATCTATTTGATATATTTTTTAATAGATTAAACAAATAATAAATTAACATTATATTATATAATAATAACATTTAAAATTAAAAAAAAATGAGATCAGTGTAAATGTTTTTAAGGCAAATACAATTTTAATACAATTTTTTTTCATGTAATCTTTGAACAAAACTAAAAAAGAGAATCCATACCTTTAACTTGATGATATCAAATTTTGGAAAAAAATATAAAAGAATTCTCAAATTTCTTCAATAAAATACATATATGTAACAAAAAATTGGGGCCTCTAATTTTCGGTGGTCCTGTTCCATAAGACTCTTTGAGCCTCCACATCATCGGGCCTGTATTTACACAGCTAAACACTCCCTAATAACCAATTCAAAGAATCTCGGCAACCTTTCAATAATGTGTTCCAAATTGAACGTCCATTTTCCTATTGAACAGTTAACTTGAGTTGATTGGTATTGGGTTCTAACCGTAGGTTTTGAGAATCCATTGGAATTTTGTTGTGGGAGTTATTACGAATATCATATCTGAACCTGCAAACCTAGTTATTTCAAAACTCATCTTCAACGGTTCTCTCTCGGACCCTACTCTTTCCGTTCAAGAAGGTCGTCACAATAATCCTAGAAGTTGAAGTAGATATTCATCTCTTTGTCACTTCGATTCGTTAAAAAAAAGAAAGAGATATATATGTGACATGGACTTACTCCCTTTGTGACATTTTCTTCAATCTCAAATAAACTTTGCTGTTCTTATACTTCAAATCAACAATATATGATAATGACAATGTGCAAAATTGCATTTAGAAGCAAAAGATTTAAACTAGATGCATCAACAACAATAATGGAAAGCTAAATTTCACCATTAACTCAAAGATACAGAAATATACAAAGATATTAATTGAAAGGTGGAAAATAAAAATAAAAATTCAACTTCATTTGCATTAATCCCCTTCCTCAAATCATATGATTTCCTTCTATTTGTATTGAAATGTGGAAACCATCTCGATGTTACCCTCCCCTCTAAAGAAAATCACGGGTATACCTTTCAAAATGGAGACTCACGCCACAGAAATGGTTGACCCGCGAAGATATACCCAGGAACCCATGAGGAAGCCAAAACAGACCCGCATAATCTCCTCTTGACCCGGGAAATCACTTGATTGCAACCCGGGTACCCGCATATTTAGACCCAATAACCCGCGACTAAGGCAAGAAAACTTACATGGCACAACCTCTCCAAAGCTATGGCCAAAGATGCGGTGAAAAGATGATAACCAAAGCTGGTACCCACAAAAATCGCGATGACCCGCAAGATTAGCCAAAACGGTATGCTGACCCGCGAGCTGAACCGATGATATGTGTTAACCCGCAAAAAAATGTCTCTGACCCGCGAGAAGACGTCTGACCCGCGAGGAGAGCCTCCCCTGACCCGGATTTTCTTTATTTAACCCGCGAAGTAGGCAGAGAAGACCTGATTACCCGCGAACAACCAAGAACTTGAAGAACACACCCAAAATGAATCATGTCCGATCATGTTTTTTCTGCTCCAAACATGTTAACCAAACATCCAGTAATCAGTTGGTGAAAAAAAGGGCTTCGATCTGTTCAGGAATAAGCCTCAAAAGCCGAAATAAATAAGGAGGTTTACACACAAACCCCTTAGAAACCCAGCATTAACCAACCAGAAATCAACCAGCAGCAAGGAGACGGATTATAGCCGCTAAAACACCATGAAATCCATCCCGAAACCAGTTTGAAAGCAAGAAAAACCCCCACTGTAAATCACAGCCAAAAACCCACAAACTATCGCGACCCAACACAAACCCAGAAAATTCACCCCATCTACCCAATTAATTCCGAAATCAGAAGGAAATAATAGGTTACATAGGTTGTATTAACGAATTTACCAACAAAAATCCAGTCCTAGGCCATGATTCCTCCTAGAATCGGAATCTAGAAGAAAATCGATGGGTTTTGGACGCCAAGAAACAAAGCAACGACATCTCAGTGAGCAAAAAGACGATAAAATTCACCAAAAAAATCGTCAAATCCAAAAAACCAAGCCGTGAACAATAGATACCATACATAATCTAACCTAATCCTACCAAAAGATGGATTCCTATTCCATACAGTAAGCCATTAATTTGGGGGAAATGTTTTTTTATTTATTGAATCTCTAAAATGATGGGTAAAGGTCAAGTAAAGGGATGTTGAAATGTTAATTTCCTATTTTGCCCCCAGAGGAGAGAGGCAGACTTAACGCCTTTCAGCCTAGTCACCAAAATTGGACGGAAGTTATGCAAGTTTTTAACAGAAGGACAAATTTGGCAGGTCGTAAGTTAGTTGGGGATGAAAAAAGTTAAAACAAAAAGTGAAAAGGATGAAACTGGCCGACCGAAACTTAGTTAGTGACCAAAATGGCTATTTATTATAGTTAAATGGGAGGCTACTCCGATTGCTAGTGAATGGTTGTTTTTCAATTATTTCATTCATTCGATGACTTAAATGTTTGACATGTCACGAGGGTGTTGGCATAATTTCTCCTGGCTTGGGGAATCAAATCTCAAGTTCACTTGAATCATTACCTTACCAACAACAATTTGCACCATATCGAGGGCATTACCATGTAGAAACTTCACTCGCACTGGCAACACAAAAATCTAAGCCTTTATATCATATGCTTCATGAAGTTCTCTTAATCTAGCAACTTATATGGTTATGCATGACTTAAGCGAGAAGAAAGATACAGAAATATACAAAGATATTAATTGAAAGGTGGAAAATAAAAATAAAAATTCAACTTCATTTACGTTAATCCCCTTCCTCAAATCATATGCTTTCCTTCTATTTTTTTTAATCTTATTATTCTTAAAGCATTTCCTCTCTAATTTACAAAGAACTACTACAAATGCATTCCAAGTTTCCAACAACTAACATCATCTCCAGAAATTTACAGAAAATCAAAGAGATAAAAAAATAAAAAATAAAAATCACAGTGCTGTAATCTCATGATTCACAGGGGTTGAGTTGGTATCAAGGAGAGTTTCCAATGACCTGGATTTCCGATTTCGGACCCTTCCTGCTTCTTTTAGCAACTCTTCGAGTCTCCTCTTTTCATCATCTACATCAGGATTCGCAGTCCCTAGCGTCTCCTCTCTTAGTCCAACGACGTACTCCAAGATTTCAATTGCATCATCGGTCCTGCAATAAAGCAATAATAAAAGTAAATGGGAGTTTTATGGGCTCCAGTATGGAGGATGACTCTCATGTTGATGGAAACCATCTCGATGTTACTAAAGATGAAGGATGGATTGCTATTCCATACAGTAAGCCATTAATTTGGGGGTAAAAGAGGTTTTTTTTTATTGAATCTCTAAAATGATGGGTAAAGGTCTAGTAAAGGGATGTTGAAATGTTAATTTCCTATTTTGCCCCCAGAGGAGAGAGGCAGACTTAACGCCTTTCAGCCTAG
>JAOWBF010000034.1:1368939-1379578 GCA_028566175.1 Vinca major
CAAGACTCGATCAGGTAGATGATATTCCACAATATCAAAGCAAATCAATGGCACTCGAGCACGCATCACTTCTCGAAAGTTTGGATCCCTAGTCGGAGCAAATTTTGAGCGAACATAATTGTCCATGAGCAAATTTTCATATTGTATCAGAGCGGACCCTTAGTCGGAGTGTGTGGGTTCATAATGCTCAACTGAGCTCCAATTGTCCTCGTATGAAAAAAAAAGGGTGCCGAGACTTGAATTGTCTCCCACATTGATGTGAGAAAAAGTGTTGAAATATGAATTCCACTGTTTAAGGAAGATCTAATATAAACTCACTTATAAACTCAAGAATTAACACCTATGAGATAGCCAGTAACGAAGACAAGGGTCGGGGGTGGCAGTCGCCCCCAATATTTCTAAAAATACTACTACACATAGTAAATTTTATATGTAGTTCGGAATATTTTATCAAATTTGTACCCTTCACAACAATTATTTTTGTAGTTATTATATATAGTTCGGCATACTTTTACATTTTTCGCCCCCAATATCAAATTTCTAGTTTCGTCCCTAAAGATAACCAATTGATTTAGAGAGAATATGGAGCTACATGAGCTAATTTTAACCTTTTATGAGACAATTCAAGAATAGAAATATGACCAACAATAATATTCCATAACCTAACAAAAGCTCAATTCAACTCAAATGGAAAATCAACTCAATCCGACATTTTCTCTTTTTTATCAAGAAAATAAAAACATTTCTCAGTAAATAATTAAGAATAAGTTTGGAAAATTGAAATTAAACATATTTGTACGGATGTTATAGAGTGTGAAAAAAAAACAATAAAATGAAGAGGTAAAAGAAAAAAGGGGGTAAAAATAGAATTAGATTCTCTCCCGTTATTCTTCTAGTTAAGTTGATAATTAAATTTTACTAGACTATAAGTTGATAAAATCTCACTCTTAAATGAGTTTTATATACATTATATAGCCTAACCCAAAAAATTATGATTAAAGAAAATAGGAAACCATATGGGAAAAAATGTTTGATAATATTAACGACTGACAAAGACTTCGAATTTTCTAATATACTGTTTAGAACATTAATGAAATTGATCCAGAAAAAGCAATATCATTAGACTAAAGAGAATTTGTAAATTTGGACTAATCATATTATACTCTACATATAATAAACTCATTAATGTATTTGATATTGTAATAGAAGATTAAGAGTCATTTGGCAAAAAGGAAAAATAGTAGACTTATGGGGCACATTGTTAACATTGTAACTTCATGGACAAGACTACCCCCAAACAAATTAAAATAAAACGGTGCGTGGATACCAAGAGAAATCACCGTCAGTACAAACGTCGCCGTTTCACCAACTGTTTAGCCCTTATTTCATTATTTGGCGGCAACAACCCAGACATAAATTTTCTCTTAATCGTTCTGTTATACAAATAAAAAATAAAAAAATCAACAGTCTCAGAGGAAAGTAAGCCAATGGGTGTCCACGGTCTTTGGGACCTCTTAGCCCCCGTCGGCCGCCGCGTTTCCGTCGAAACCCTTGCCGGAAAAAGACTCGCCATCGGTAATCCTTCTTCTTTGCCCTTATTTCAAATTACTGATGAATTCTGGTGATATTATTTTTATCATTATAATTAATTAATTAATTAAAATCTATTTTATTTGAATTTATTTTAGATGCTAGTATATGGATGATTCAGTTCATGAAAGCGATGAGAGACGAGAAAGGGGAGATGGTACGGAACGCTCATATTTTAGGCTTCTTTCGGAGAATTTGCAAGCTACTGTTCCTCCGTACTAAACCTATTTTTGTATTTGACGGTGGCACGCCCGCTCTTAAACGCCGAACTGTTATCGCACGCCGCCGTCAACGCGATAATGCTCAGGCTAAGATTCGGAAAACGGCGGAGAAGTTGCTCCTCAATCAGGTTATATATTTGAATCAATTTATGATGGACTCAGTATCTCCTAGTACACTAATGATATTATTACATTTGGACTGAATGTGATTAGTCCAAAGTATAAAATCAGTTTGGTGCACCAATTATATTATTACATTTGGATCTAATGTGGTTAGTCAAAGTCTATTAATTCAGTTTGCCACACCAATGATGTTGCTACACGTGGAACAATTTTATTGGGGTATTAGACCGTGTAGTAGAATTAAATTCACTTTGGCTTAATGATGTTGTTGTTCTTGTTGCTATATGTGAAAGTAATTTCATTAGTGTACTAGACCGTGTTCACATTGGCTAAATGATGTTGTTTCTGTAAGTGAAGTAATTTCATTAGTGTACGGGAAGATGTACAAGAAGACCGAGTCCGGTTTATTTCATTACCGCTTTCCTTATATGTAATATGATAAGTAGTTTTGTTGGTTTTGCTTCAAGAAATAAAACCACGTTTTTATGTGTTCAACCTAATTCTTCTGGCAGCTTAAGCAAATAAGGTTGAAAGAATTGGCTGATGAGCTTGAGAAACACAGAGAGAGTAATGATACCAAGGGTAAAAAAGTCGTCACAAGTGAAGAACTTGAGGAACAGATTCAGAGCGGGGATGATGCCAAGGGCAAAAAGGTCATCACGGATGAAGCGGACATCGGGTATAAGATTCCAGGAGGTAGCCAGTTGTATGGAGATAGGTATAACCAGGAAGCAGTTGATGAAATGTGAGTTACTAAAGTTTTGTTTTGTTGTTTATGATGGGCATTTGGGTGGAAAGGTTTTTACTTTTTCCATGTTGACAAGTAATTAAGGTTGGCAGCATCACTCTTGGCGGAGGAAGATGAAGTTTTCAATGCTGGCGAGTCATCATCTGGTGCGCGTGCTGAAGTTGAAGAAGAGGATGCTGATGAGGATGAAGAGATGATACTTGTGAGCATTTTGTTCTTGTTGGATTATCAACTTAATCTCACATCATCTTTCATGACATTGTATAGAATCATTAGTCAGTTAGAAAAAAGGGGGAAAAGCGAGATTTTCAGTAATTGATACACTTTTAAGAATGTATAAGAAATGCATGGGAATGTACTAGCAAATACGTAGTATTTTTTTGTTTTATTTTATATTTTTGGGGGTGGGGTGGCGGTGGAATGTACTGGAGGAATGTGAGTTATGCTATCCATTTGACTGCTATGCCTGGTACAAGTATTTGATTTGCGTATTAATGTTTGAAGTTCGTTTATCGTCTATATTTCTCACTTGTCAAAAATGTTTAGATTGAAGTTCATAACTTGATTCCGGTTAGTGGATCTCTGACTCTTACGAACTAATTTGCAGCCAATAATGGATGGAAAAGTTGATCCTGCTATCTTAGCTGCTTTGCCTCCATCTATGCAACTTGATCTTCTTGTTCAGGTGATGTGGTGAACCTCATGTTTTAAATATTTTGAAGTGGGCTTGCTTTCATTGCGTTGGCCTCCTGCTGAGGTTTTCAGAGAAAAACAAGAATTAGTTTCATAAAATGTTCTCTACTTTATAATGTGTGAATTGCATTGCAGATGCGAGAGAGATCGATGGCAGAGAATAGGCAGAAGTATCAAAAAGTAAAGAAGGTACAGTATTGTCTGGTTATGATGCATAAATTCTTTAGCCTCCTTTATTTACACTGATTTGTGTTGCTGACGACGAAACTAATCTGCTTCCGAAGATTGCTCATTCTTGTTTTTGTATTTCTAAATGCTCGTATAGGTCCCTGCTAGGTTTTCAGAATTACAGATCCAGTCTTATCTCAAAACAGTTGCTTTCCGCCGTGAGATAGATCAAGTACAGAAATCTGCGGCAGGGCGAGGAATTGGTGGAGTGCAAACTTCCAGGATTGCCTCTGAAGCCAATAGAGAATTTATTTTCTCTTCATCTTTCAGTGGAGATAAACAGTGAGTACAAAAATCTTTTGATGCAACCAGTGAGGGCATCGATCTTTGTAGCATGTATACTACTGCTGGCTGCATTTCCCATAAGGGTTTCTTTTGCTACTTTTATAGAGAAGTTTGTATTCTGCTAACTTGGAATGATCAATCTTGTTTGAATTGATTAGAGTCCTAACATCTCCTGGGGAAGGAAGAGGGAAGGGCAATACAAGACCAGCAGAAACTTCTTATGCAAATATTGTTGATAATATATTGAAGAGGAACAGCAGTGCTGCATCAGAATCTGCTGAGGTACCTCATACAAATTTAGACAATGATATCGAGACATATCGGGATGAGAGGGGACGGTTTCGAGTTAGCAGAGTAAGAGCTATGGGGATCCGCATGACTCGGGATATCCAAAGAAATTTGGACATGATGAAAGAAATTGAAAAAGAGGGAGGAGTTGCAACAAATAATGTGATTAATGAATCTGCTACTACTAGTAGTGAAGCTGATACCCCAAACGGAATCCGGATTTTGGGAAATTCTGATCACAATGCTGATGGAATGACGTGGATGAATAACAAGAATAAGCAGGCTACATTGAATCTTGGAAGTTCTATAGAAATATCTTTTGAAAACAATGGTGTCCATGAGCTTGGTACTGCCAATGATGATGATTTATTTTCTCGACTAGTGGCAGGTGATCCGGTATTGGATTTCTCTGTTGATAATTCTCTCTCAAGTGAAAAATGCTCAGATTCTGCTTCAGAATGTGAGTGGGAAGAAGGCGGTACCTTGGGTGATGCCATCAAAGTTGATAGAAAACCACTTGAGGCTGGTGGAGGTGTGAGTGATGACAATGAATTGGAGTGGGAGGAAGATGGTGACCTTGTTATTGATGCTAAAATGGACAAGTCAACGGTGGCAGGTGGTGATTCTGAGAGGGAATCTGAGTGGGATGAAGGTGGTACCTTAGGAAATGACACTAAAATAGATAGCAACCTTCTTGTTGTAGCTGAGGCATGAATGATAATAGTAGATTTTTTAGTGTAATGAAGGGACTTGAGATATTCAGAAAATGATTCCTCATATTCAGCTGAATGTAAAAGAATTCCTTCTAAAGGTGTTTTGGAGGAAGAGTTTGACTTCCAGGAACCATTGAGAAGAAGTCTACTGGATCTAGAGGATCAAAGATCTCTTGATGCACTTCAAAAAGTTAAAAAATCTAGAGCTCCTGCAGAAGTGAATTTTCGGGGCATGGACACTGGGTTTCTTCATAAAGAAGATCCAAGCAAGCGAGAGCTCTCCTCAGAATGTAAATTTGAAGAGCAAAATCCAGTTCCTGCACATGCTAAGAAAATTCGTAGTTCAGTGGAAGGAGAAATTTCAGAGATTAACAATCCTTTGGAGGGTCAGTTATCACCACTTTTAGTTAATGGCGAGAAGATGGAGGATGCGACCGAAAAAACATGCCAAAACGATCTAAATGAGGAGCTCTTAAGGCATGATGCAAGCGATGAGAAGAATTTACTGGGAGAAGTTCTTATTGAGACAGTTACTAAGATCCAACAGAAGGATGACAGCCAGATTTCAGAGCAGCTGACGTATACTTCTGGCAGTGGTAATGATGGTGACTTTTGGTGGTGGTAGTCATTCTGGCAGTACTCCTATTATTGATTTAACATCTAAGACAGTGCTTACTGCCTTCTTGTGTAGGTGGTCGCCTAAATAGTTTTGATGCAGCAATGGATAGCCATTCCAATGAGACTACAGTTGGAGGGAAAGATTCTTTAGATGGTTCGATAAAGGATATTGACACTGCACAAGAACTGGCCGAGAAAGAAGTTAGTGATTACATTTCAATGGAAAGAGAGGAGCCATTTCACAATTCTGCCCCTTTTGATGGCAAGAAGAAACAGATTGAAGTCACGGAAGCTAGTCTGGAGGAGGAAATGCTAATCTTGGGTGAAGAGGAGCGAGAACTAGGAGATGAGCGGAGAAAGTTCGAGAGAAATGCTGAATCAGTGAGCAGTGAAATGTTTGTTGAGTGCCAGGTGTGCTATATTATATCTATTGCTAAGCTTCTGTTATAAGAAAAAGTAAGGCCTCAATGTTTATGATGTTCCTTGCCTGCCTGCTAAGGCGCACATCCTAGGTATCAACCTTCAAGATTTTCTGCGTATTGAATGTTATCGTTTATGAAACTGTCATCTGATATTAGAACCCACAGAAGCTCACAGAATAACACGCAGACACAAACAGACACATACGCATTGCCCACATGGATATGATGGAATAAGGTTCAATATTAAAATTGAGATTCTTTGTTCCCTTCTGGTTTTCAGATGTTCACACACTTTTCCTCGATAGTAATTTTTAGAATTATTATTTTTTCCAGAATATTTATAGGTAGGTTCATTAATGGATTATCTGATTACTGATTGTGCCACAGCAGCAACCAAAATTTCAGCCATCTTGTGAAGAACTTACAGGATAGTAGAAGCTTTTGTTTTTTGGGTTCAGTAATACATCTGGGCATCTGGGCCCTTTGTTCTTTTGTTCGTGCTTTCCTTTCAGTTGAAGAAGCATGTTTCTTATATTTTATGTTTCTCGGTTTTATATTGAAGTTTGCTTCTTATTTGTCCAGTTCCATTGAATTTTGGTGTTTCTTCTTTTTCATAGGAACTGCTTCAAATATTTGGCTTACCGTATATTATAGCTCCAATGGAAGCTGAAGCTCAGTGCGCATATATGGAACTTGCCAACCTTGTTGATGGTGTGGTCACCGATGACTCGGATACATTCTTGTTTGGGGCTCGAAGTGTTTACAAGAATATTTTTGATGATCGCAAATATGTAGAAACATACTTTATGAAGGTCTTAACTTGTCTCTGAAAATTCACTGTTCTCTGCACTTCATAATTGACAGCTAAACTTCTTCAAAAGGTTCATTTTTTTCTGTCCATGATTACTCATGCCATTGATTGCATGTTTTTATGTGTTATTTTGGGGGGGGAGGAAAAACGGGAAGACTGTCAAAACTTGTAACTGAATCTGTTGACTAGTTTCCTTAGGCAAGTTGGTTGACTTGATTTTGCATTTATTTATTTTTGATTGTTTTACTTTCTCTTAAATTGGCTGTGTTTGTTGTTTGATTAAATTTCAAATCAGCAGCCTTATCTTGGAAATCAGTATAAATGATTTTGTCTCATGGTACCCTTCCCCTCACTAATGATCTGTTTGTTTATCTTATTCATGTATGACCAGGACATAGAGAGTGAGCTTGGTTTGAACCGAGAAAAACTAATCAATATGGCATTGCTTCTTGGAAGTGATTATACTGAGGGTATAAGGTAATAGTCTGTCGCCTGAAGGTTTTCCCTGTAGATTGTTATTAATTTCTGATCTTTGACAATTTGTAGTGGAATTGGTATTGTGAATGCTATTGAGGTTGTAAATGCATTTCCTGAGGAAGACGGCCTTTGTAAATTTCGTGAGTGGATTGAATCACCAGACCCATCCATTTTAGGGAAGTATGAAGCCGAAGCAGGGCGTGGCAACTTGAGGAAGAGAGATTCAAGAAATGGTGAAACTGATATGAGTTGCCCGGGTAGCGAAGGAGTTGATGAAACTAAAAAAATGAAGCAGATTTTTATGGCCAAGCATGTAAAATTCTTGTCCCCGACTGGCTTTCCTTTTTGGCCCTCTTTATGCGACCAACTTGCTTCCTCACGTGTTAAATAAAACTGGTCGTGATTGTGCAGAGAAATGTGAGCAAAAACTGGCATATCCCTTCTACATTTCCTAGTGATGCAGTTATTTCGGCTTACTTATCTCCACAAGTTGACAAGTCAACGGACCCTTTCTCATGGGGAAAGCCGGATCATTTTATTCTTCGCAAGTAATTTCCAGTCATTTCCTTTCTTTTCTAATTATGCTCGCTTTTATTCCCTCGAGAAACAATTAATATTCCAATTTCCTGCTGCCATATGTATATACACAGGTATTTTGATTTTTCTTGCTTTTGGCTTGATATGCATCAGCTCAATCAGTTGAGCTAAATTCCTTGACATAAATGGTTTTGCAACAGATTGTGTTGGGAGAAGTTTGGATGGAGCACCCAAAAAGCAGATGAGTTGCTGCTTCCTGTATTGAAGGAATATAATAAGCGTGAGGTTGACTCTCTCTCTCTCTCTAATTTTTCCTTAACATTTGAGTGGGATATGGAACTCCCCTATGAATCTTTGGTAAGGTGTTTTCAATGAGAATTTGTAGATTCAACAGAAAAATGTCAATTCAATTCATTTTCTCTACTAACCTAGTGTGATTATTTCATGGTTCCCAATAGAGCTTTCCGGGGCTGGAGCTGATTTTCTTTTAGACGTTCATCCTTTTACTTTCAGATGTCTTATTCTGTATGCTGATATCTCTTTTTGCGTCTGATTGTTATAGACACAACTGCGAATGGAAGCATTTTACACGTTCAATGAAAGATTTGCAAAAATCGAAGTATGAGGATAAAAAAAGCTTTAAAAGGGATGACAGGGAGCAAATCCTTGGTCTTGACAGATGAGCCTGGTCCCAGAAGTAGAAAGAGAAAAGTAAACCAAGGTGATGCAATTGGAGACAAATCAGAAAAAGCATTAGAAGGACAAGACGATGCTGCTGCTGGGAATCAGCTCAATGTTAAAGAAAGATCAATTGAAAAGAAGTCGAGAAAGAAAGGAGCCCAGAGAGAATCTTTACATGCTGTTCAGAGGAATAAACAATTGTCCATCAATGCAGAAAGCTGTGAAGATCAAAATGAAGGAGTCGCTGTTCGACGAAAAGGTAAGGCAGAAGAAAAGGGATAAATGAATCTATTGGGAAAAGAAGAAAGAAAAATGTTTCTCCTCTAGAATCTTGCTCTGATGATGAAATCAACGGTTCAGAAGGTAAGTTTGAAGAGCAACGTCAAGTACGCAGGGTAAGTTTCTTACTGCTTCGGATCTTTCTTTTTTTGGGTGCTTTAATATGAGTATCTAAAGGACGATTAGTTTTCTTCTTATTCTTATGGAACTAAACTTTATAGCTTTTCTAGATTCTAGTTTATTTCGTAGACGATTTAGATATTTCCATCAAATTATTCTGTGACCAGGTCATCTTCTTTTCATGTATTTGTTATAGTTTTCATTTATTGTCCTTGTGAATTTTCAGTCAGAACGGCCTCGGAAGGAAGTGGACTACAGAATGGGTGACACAATCTTAGATGGCTCTGATCAAGATGATGGTAACTCCGAAGGTCAAGATTTAGAAAGGAGAGCATCAGCAGCAGATTTGCTTGATGCTGTCAATTCAAAGGGGATCTTTACGAGCTATGCCAAATTTAAGGCGAAAGCGAAGAAGCAGCTAAGTTGCAAGTATAGAAACTAGTATTTATCTGTTAGCATGTGTGGATGCAGGACGAAGCCACAACTTTTAAAAAATATTGAGAGGCGGAATTGATCAAATATTTTGAATTACACATAAAATTTACTATATCTACTAAAATTTTAAAAATCTCGAGCCGCAACTCGCATCATTGTCTTCGTCATGGACTGGGGAAAGAAACATGACTGGAACCCCCACACACACAATATCCCCAATTGCGTATAGACACGCAAAGTATTCCTCCTCCGCCTGCCCGAGTCACACACCCCCATTTACTATTTTTTAACAGTAGTATATGATAGAGAAGAAAATTTTACCATGGATTTTGTAATTCAATTATTAATCTATTATGTTATTACACAAAAAATAATATATATTTTTAATTTTAATATCTTGAATGGTAAATATTCCATAAAACATAAAACATGTTTAATTACATAAAACGTGGCCCAAGATGGAACAATTATTGGATTGCTGAAAGTACCCACGATGTATGCGTGCGCAAAAACAAAACATCCAACCTGTCAGAGCCGATAATTAAGACCTTCAAAGCCAAATTTCCTCATAAAGGCCAAAATTTAATCAATTAATTAGTTAAATAAGGTCAAAATTTAATTAATTAATTAGTTAAATTAGTGATAAAATGGTAAATAGTAGAGTAAAATTCTTATACCAACAAAAGATGAATACTATTTAATTTGAATTTTTAGTCAATTATACCTAAGAATGCTTAGTACTTAAAACTTTTTTCAAAGTCAACAAAGGGTTTGACCCAGTGGGCAAGCCTTTGGTTTGGGACCGGAAGGTTTCAAGTTCGACACCCGCTCCCCCCACAAATTGGGGCATGAATAAATCTCCTCCTCTGGTGAGGCTTTCTCTTCCTCCTCTGGTGATGCAATACTCTCCCCAGGCATGGGGCATGCTACAATCAACTGATCTAGAATACTATCCGCTCTCTCCCTTGGTAATCGCCCTTCGGGGCTTCAAAAAAAAAAAACTTTTTCCAAAAGGAAATTATATTCGAGATTTTGATTCATTAGTTCTGATTTATTTTTGTCGGCCTATTTAATTGAATTCTTATGGAGTGGAAATAAGATGGATGATATTTATTGTGTCTATCAAATCATCAAACTACCATCTTAACTCTTTTATCAACACAATAATAAAAAAAAAATCCATAAAAAGACAGTCAATAGGTCATACGGATAAAGTGGATGATGTGTTTGAGGTATAAAGTCCTACATCGACTTCCTCCATTTACATTTAATTGTCATTTATAAAATATAGTTATATTTAAATTAATTATTATTTATATTTTTTTATTAGGTGTCAATAATTTATTCATATCTTTAACATATCTTTTATT
>JAOWBF010000034.1:1425849-1436679 GCA_028566175.1 Vinca major
TTGCTGGACTTTTAATAGGAAGTCATGGAGATGGGCATCCTACAAACACTGATACACCCCTTGTTGCCTGGGGAGCAGGTGTTAGACATCCTGTGCCTGTTATAACTGGTCGCCACTCAGATCATGCGGTTCGTTTTGTTTATGACCATATGCATGACGCGCCAACACCTTCTGAGTGGGGACTCGATGGTATTGAGAGGTTGGATGTTAATCAAGCTGATATCGCACCACTGATGGTTGTAGAATTGTTCTTCACTGGAACTTGTTACAAGCTTTCTTGTATCTTCAGTTTTGTACCTTATAAATTTTGTTCTGACATTTCAATAAAATCATATGCAGTCAACTCTTGTCGGTTTGCCATGTCCAGTAAACTCAGTTGGAAACTTGCCTCTTAGTTACCTTAATTTAGACAAGGTAAGTTGTGAATAAATTGCAAAAGTTTGCAAGTAGGGAATTCTGCCTTTACAGGGTCAACAAATTTCCTTTGGTTAACGTGAGAAGAACTACTCTTTTACTTACTATTTTTTGTTTCCAGGTGGGAGAGGTTGAAGCGGTTTTAGCAAATACAAGGCAAATTCTCGAACAGTTCCTTCAGAAATCCCGTATCCTTTAGAGTTACAGTATGGGAAAATATGGTTCAAAAGAGTAAAAGATAATATAGGGGAGATGTCGGAGTGAGAAACGACTGGAGCATTTTAACTTTTGGGGGTGGGGGTGGGGGGTGGGGAGAATGATCATCTTGAACTCTTTATGGCTATCCTTTCATTTCATTTAGTACTAGATATTTTTCATCCTAACTTCAATTAGTACTAGATATTTTTCTGTGCTGTTCACTTATAATATCTTATGTCACAGATGTGAATATGGTTTTATTTGTGCTCAGAATATGTAGCCATGTTTCATAGTTTCCTTTGACGAACATAGAACTGAAGCAGTTAAACTCATTGTATTTCAAGCCTTTCAAACCTTTGGCAAACTATACATTGGTATTGGATCAAATTGAACACCTGATCTCTGTAAGAGATTATGAATCTGCAATAAGACTATCTGAGGATCTAAGAAGCTTGGCTCTAGATGGACTCCACTATTTTCAGACTTATGATTGGTTAATGCTGATGACTGTTGTTACGCTTGGCTATGTTGGTTGGATGATGTATATTCTACTTCATGTCTTGCAATCGTACACCACTCTGCCAGGAAAATATTTTGGAAAAGAGCAAGTGGTTTATTTGAGAAAGAATACCAGCAAGGTAACTCATGCTTAATTTGATTAATTCTTCTTATTTATGGTGTAATATGTATATAGGATAGTTGAGTTATGTACTCCCTCCATCCCATAATGATAGGCTAGCTTTCCTTTTGTCTGTAGTACAATATGTTCACAGTACTACCTAATGTTCACTTTATTTATCAGGTATACCTTTCTGGATGTCTCTTTCTGTGTCTAGTGTGCACTGTGCTTCTGCTGGAACATTCTCCCGTCCTGTACCATGCATATGCTGCTGTGACAATATTTCTTTGGACACAAATATTTAGTGAATATCAGTTTCTAAGAGCATTATGGGGTGACATATCGAGAAGAGAATCATTTTACTTAGTTAAACTCGTAGCTGCTTGTATTATCTCGGTGCTCATCCTTGAAATCCTGGTACGGTGGTACCTCTCTTTGGCATATGCTAATTATTTTTCTGACCAGCATTTCAAATCTGGTGAAGGCCCAAGTAAGAACTAGTTGGTTCTTGACAGGTAAAAAGAAACACATAGCTTAATTTAATTATTCGCAGGTAAAAAGCTTCATGGACAGGAAGCTATATACTTGGTGTTTCTTGATAGTGGGGATTGCTGCTGCTGCTTATCTTATTAGATCAATACCCTGGAAATCTGCTGTGCCGTTTTTCATTTGGCTTGCTTGCTGGTTCTTGTCCATTTTCACCTTGATGCCTGCTCAAATTCCAGATAATACTGAATTGGTGTAAGTAAACTGTTTGATGTTTGCCTGAGCTTGTTCGAGAAGCTAACTATACAATGATCTTGCTTGTGGTGAGAATTTATCTCGTGTTCAAGACGAGCTCAAGCAGTAGTTGGCTTGGGCATTTCATGTTCATAAGTAATTCCCTAGAGGAATCACTAAGGAATTATCAGATAATTAACCCTAATGATACATCTTTCTTCTTTCAAAAGAAAGAGAAAAAAGAAAAAAAGAAGATACATCTTTCTGTTGGATCAGATGAGTCCGTAGCAAAAGACTTCCCCATTTCTGAATCTAGAAATTTACCATAATTATATTAATAATAACTCAACTTGGACACCTTAAATTCAAAACTGATTTCTGTCTATGATGACAGGGTTCTCTTACGTATACTTTTCACAAAGTTGTTTGTTTCTTGGTCTGGTCATTTAGCTAACCAGTACTAGAGTAAACATCCCAGCCAACTACTGCTTGTTTATTTTGGCTCAATTAAAATTCTAAATGCAGTCCTTTAGCTTTATTTGATAACTTCAAGCGAAATGCACATACAGAGCAGTTTACGTGAAAGAACCTCTTGCATTTGGAAATTCTATAGAAATGAGATTGGAATACATTATGTGTTGTATGGAACTTGACTATTTCTCCAGTGGAATGTTTTATAGTGTTTAATTGCAATTATCTACTTGCGTAGAGTTGCCAGTGGAATTATTATCATGATAATTGGAGGAATTGGGAGATATCTGGATCTTCATGCGAGAGAGAGTAAATATTGGCTTAGTCTTCTTACTCATGACAGGGACAAAACAAAGTTTCCTATGCTATTTCATTTGCAGGTATTGGTAAAGCTTTAACTAAAGTATAAAGATGATCTTGTCATTCTTGATGTTATTCTTCAAAGTTAACCTTTTGCCATGGAAATAGATATTTTTGGTCGGCTTGGCATCTGTGATGGTGCCACTATCAACATCTCACAGAACAGAAAAGCAGGAGTTGCTTGCATTACACCAGCTAATAAACTGGTCCATTGCTGGTATTGGTTTTGTTCTTGTGCTCAATCTTTACGTTAATATCACATCGTTCAAGTTTCAACACAAATTCTTAGTATACTTGCATAAGGTTTTTTTTTCCTCCTGAAGTTTTTTTTTTCTTTTTCCTCCTTTAATGTAGTTTGAGAGCTACATTGGGGACTTAATGGGTTATGTTGCTGCTGCTGTTGTTGTTGTAATGTAGTTTGAGAGCTCTTTTGGTTACTAAATCTCTGTTTCTCACCAGTTTATAGAAGGTTTGACCTTGGTGGGGAAATTGAATTTTTACGCATGTAATTACAAGTTAACGGACCTATAATACTGAAATTCAGTTAAATAGGTTCATATAAAATTTACCCTGTAATGTAAAATATGGTCATTGTCTTTAGACTTTCAAGTTTGGCTCTAGCTGGTTGAAGCTTACATATAGAATATGTCCTCCATTTATGAAGAGTTCTATGTGTATTTTACAATATTATTGATGTTGGCATATTCTTCTGCTGTAGTATTTTCAATGGTCCTTCCACTATTTTCACCTACTGGTCTACTGTCTCGGTTAACTTCTATATACCTCGGTTTTGCACCGGCCTTTCTACTGCTGTCTATCGGGTATTTCTCTTTCCAAAAAAAAAAATTTAACTCTTAATTTTGATCTGTTGCAGATTTATGCTATAATACTTCCTTCTTACTTGTGCAGATATGAAGCTCTCTTTTATTCTGCTCTTGCTCTTGCATTAGTAGCATGGATACTGTTTGAAAATGCTTATATCTATATAAGCAGGCCAAATATATCTTCAACTTCAATCAAAGCCTTGGAGGATAACAGCATTCTCAAAAATGACGAGAAATACCTGCAACTATCTGATATGAGAATTGCATTGACATTTGTAAGTAATAACGTTCATTATTCCCATGTTGCTGTGATAAAAACTATCACAATTAGATCCTCCAAAGTGAGCAAAAGATCTTCGTTCAAATGTTATTTTGCATCGAGGGTTATTTAGACTTTCAAATGACAACTTTCAGGTCACCAGCATTATCCTTTTATTCACACTCATTTTCCACTCTCTTTAAATTTGTTATACATTCTGCAGTGTTCCTTAACATCTTTGTCCAATCAACTAGGCTATTCATTAGAGAATGGAGAGAGTAATTTATTCCAGATGTTATTTTTCATTTAAAATGCAGAGAATATTTAATTCCAAATGCTGTCTTATATAGCACGTTCTACTTGGAAATGCTATATGAAAGTTTAAATCAGTTCTTCCTCATGCTTTTATTTTGGTTCTTTCTTTCCCTTCTAAATCCACCCAAAGTTTAGTAGTCGTACATGTTTTAACTCTATGCTCTTTTGTGTCCAGATGGTTTTCTTTAATATTGCATTCTTTGGGACTGGTAATTTTGCAAGTATCGCCAGTTTTGAGATTTCATCTGTTTATCGATTCATTACAATTTTCAATGTAAGTAAACAGGGAATTGAGTTCCTTTATCCCTATATGTTTTTTTATTTCCTTCCAGATCTAATAAGATTATTTTTCTTCAATTTGCAGCCATTTCTGATGGCAGCTCTTCTTATTTTCAAGTTGTTAATACCCTTTCTCCTTGTCATGTAAGAATATGTACAGCGTTCTATTGGTTTACTGTCATAGATCCTTAAACTGTTGCTTGACGTGAAACAAATAAATAATTTAATCAATCAGGAAGTGTGAAAATCGTTCGTGATATTGACCAACAATCTCAAGTAATATGATGGGTTCAGTTATTTTTTCAATCTCATTGCATACCTTTTTGGTGAGAAGTTGCAATAACTCCTCTTACTCTGGACATGAATGCAGATGCGCGTTTAGTTCAATAACCAAGCTAATTCGTCTTCCACTGCTGGGTTGCTATTTTCTTGTGATATTGTGTTCAGATGTAATGACAATCCACTTCTTTTTCCTGGTAGGTTCATCACATCTATTATTTATGAACTCTGGCTCTTCATTTTTCATTGTTTACGACAACCCCTAGTTAATCTTGTGAATTATAACTCAATTACCATATATACCCAAGATTCTTATTGTTGTTTGCATAAAATGAGATAGGATGCGATTATTTTTTCTTTTTCGTAATGATGCAAACTAGATATCTCGAGCTCTGAGGTTAATAATATTTGATAACTGCAAAGCCGTGTGCCGCCACAGGGTGTCTGTACATGTTTGTTGAAATATAAAGTCCCACATCGAGTGCCTAAGGAAGATCCGAATAACTAATAAGCTAATGGGTTAACACCTCTTCTTACCAATTGGTTTTGAGAGGACATGGAGGTCCATTAGCTAATTTTCACAATGTTCATTCTTTATCTTAAAAACCTTATAACTCCTCACACAGCCAATCTCATTTTTCCCCAGTAGGGTGTACATGCCTCTCATCGGAAGGAGTGGGTGGTATGTTTGCGATTGGTTCTATAGGTAGAAGATTGTTTTTCATTAACAAATGGACCCCGCTGACAGTTTTCATTGTTGACAGGTCCGAAATACAGGAAGCTGGATGGAAATTGGTAACAGCATTAGCCATTTTGGGATTATGAGTGCCCAAGTTGTGTTTGTACTCGTGCTTTTTGCTGTAACAAATATTTATACCAAAGATATCGTAACAAGATCAGCTCCTCAATTGTCCCGGAAAGCTATGTGATTCTACTTATTTTTTGAACTTTTGGGTTATACCGTGGAGGTTCTCTTTTTTAACTTGCTCAGAGTTCGGTTTAGCTCATTGTAATTTGATTTTGTAGGATAGGTGATCATAGATAGCTAGGCTTATTTCTCAGGAATGTAGCAATTTTGATTTTAGAGAATGTTTTCCCTCCCGTGTTGTAATATTTTTAATCATTGACGACCACCTTTTGGCTATTCTTACTGCTGTTATTATCTGACTGCCTGGAATTTGAATAATCACCAGATATCCTTTAGCCTTTGTTTGTTAGGAGTGAAAAGTGGAGGAAAGGGGAAGTAAATGAAGAGGTTTGGAGGGTGGATGTGGTCATGGAAGGGAAGCATCACATTAACGCTATTTTTTGGGCATGCAAAGGGGAGGGGAAAGAGAAAGGGAGTGATATTTTTTTAATTTATTTACGTTCATTTTTTTTTTTTTTGGGTTAAATAGATAATATATAAATAAATAACTCCCTAACTTGTAGGGTAGGGGACAAAGTTATTACAATTAGGTCAATTTATTAATACTTTTTATTCATATCCTGCCATTATAAGAATAACAAAAGGACGTGTATGGATAGAAGTATTATAAATAGTTCTAGCAAAAGAAGCCCACGAGACATCCTCGCCACTACGTTCATTTTGTTTGGTATAGAAAGAAGGAAAGTAAATTATAAATATTTGTTTTTTAATTTAATTGTGTTATTTCGTTATATTGACTATTATACCCTTTAAAAAATAAACAATATTGAATTGCAAATTTTTAGTAGGGACTTCAATGTACCTGATATATACTTTATAACTATTTTAGTTTTGGAACGGTTGATTTGTTAATGTAAAAGGAAAAAGACCCCTCTCCATATTTAGCATTCTTTTGGTACGAGTGAAAGGTGAAGGGGGAGGAGTTGGAAAAAGCGAAAGTCTCTTTTATTTTTTATTGCAGAAAATGAAACATATTTATTTTGAAGGGATAGATTTAAAAAGTGAGAAAGGAATTCAAATTCATAACCTTCACATCAAGCAAAGAAGAGCTTCTTCCCATGGTTCAATCTCAATCCAAAATACTACCTACTCCTATGAGTCGTTTTTTGGAGACTGACCCCTCCCCGCACAAAGATGAAAAGAAAAAAAGGTTTTTTTTATGGAGACTGAGACTACACTCCTTATATTATTGTTATTCCAGAAAAGAGTAAATAAAAGATGGTCGATCATGTGATTACATTTAGGAGATCTAAGACAATGTCCCAACACATGGGCAAATAATCATCTATATCCGTCTGTGTATCTATTTATATGTTTAATCAATTACAATTGATCATGTATATATATAATTAAAAATAATAATTATATGGAAAAAATTTATTAGTTGGATATATAAATGAATACACAAAGAGATACAAATGATTTTCACTTCGACACATGCTCGAAAATTCTGATCTTTGTTTATTTACATTGTATTTTTTGTAATGGAGATTAAATAAAAAATTTCACACTAAAAAATCAACCGTGTCAGAACTTTAACCGAGTATATATAGGCTCTACTTGGATTGGGTTTCAGTTTGGGTTTGGGTTTGGGTCTCAAACTAATCTCAAACCCAAACTGGGTCAAAACTTACAACCCATGGACATATGGGTAAATGGTAGGCTGTATTTGGTTTTTTTTTTTACCCAGTTTCAAACCCAAACCCAATCCAAGTAGAATTCCAAACTGAGTTCCAAACCAAAACCCCAAAATCCCAAACCCAAACCCAATCCAAGTAGAGCCCTAATAGGGATTAGAATAATGCGTTTCCCAACAATTCAATGGAGACCCAGTCTCATTTTTGTGGGAACATGTTCATCATTAAACCCCAAATTGTGTCAAATCTTTTCTTTTCTGTTTTTTAACCTTTTTTTATTTTGCTAAATGCAATTATCATAATCAACTAATATATGACCGGCTTGTGGGACTAGTCACATATCCCTCACATGAATTATAGCAAGACCTTAAATTTCACTCCAGCTCATGTGAGAACCGTGGTCCAATCCCACAAAATCAGATCTATCCCAAAGTGACCCTCCTCACACTGAAGATCAAGATATATATATAGATGGAAAATGACCAGAATTACAGATAGTTTTAAGAGTTGGTAAAAATTACAATTGACTACAACCCACTGAACCTCTTCTCAGATCAATGACAACCACACTAATATTGTCAGTGCTGTGCCTAGCCAAGGCCAATTTCGTCAACAGAATGGAAGCATCCAAGCAAGCTTTGTCGGAACTTTCTCCGCCTTCACCCAGCGTTAAGTCACCACTTCCAGGTGATCTAGGCGGCGATGGAGGATTCCGAGACTGCAAGCACATTCGCGCAACGCCGCACGCAGTTTCATTCGTCACCACATCCCATAATCCATCAGTTGCTAATATTAAACACTCGTCCTCTGAGGTCCGATCCGTGATAGTCACCTCGGGCTCAGATATCACATAAGGCTTCAAATAACTATCTCCAATAGCTCGCGACATTGCTAAAACCCCAAGTACTCTAGCACCATCCCAGTATATCACTCGGCCGCCTGATTCTTCTATTCTAGCCAATTCATCTGGCCGATCAGGCTGCGTTTATCATAATCAAACATGTTAGAACTCGCCAATAAGTCATTGGTCCAGTGGTCAATGCTGAAGCACAGAGATTATGAGTTCGAATACTCTCACTGCTTTTTTGAATCCATATTTCTTGTAATATTAATCACTTAAAAAAGAAAAAAATGTATTTTTAATCAAAATAATAATGTTATAATTAATGATATATTGATAATTCGAATAACAAAATACCTCCTTTTTTTTTTTTAAATTTTCGTTACAGTTTTGAACGAATTATAATATAAAATAAAGAAAGTATAATATTATTATACGAGAATAATAATAAAAATATATATATTACCTTGTGATCGACAGAAAGAGGGATAGCGGTGCCGTTCCGGCAGAGAACGGCACGGGAATCGCCGCAATTCGAAATAATGATTTTGTCCAGAGTTACAACGGAAACTACGGCTGTAGATCCAACTGCATCACACTGAGGAGTTCTCAGCTCGCAGCGGCAAGATGAAGTTGCCGCGTCCGCTGTACCACACCAGTCAGTGACCTCCTTGTCCATGCGAGAAAAGCTCCTCGTCATCACATCTTTCCACGAAGTATCGCCTCCGTTCTCCACCTCGTGTTTCACGATATCATGCATCCGATCTCTGCACTTCTTAGCCACCTTCAAGGATCAGAACGAGTCAATAAATTATTATATTATTATATTTATTATTTTGTGCCCATATCCCAATTATTAAACTACTGGCCGGAAAGGATAGAAAAATACGTACATGAGAGCAACCGTGGCCATCGTAAACACCATAGAAGTGAAGACTAATTGGATTATTTTCATCATTTCCTTGGGAAAAAGAAGGATGAATTGCTACAGTATCTTCCATATCTCTTCTCCTACCGCAAATTGAAGTCGCACCAAATTTAGGAGGTTCCGATTCAAGCGCCCTTTGCGGCGCCGAGGACGAAGAAGACTGAGAATCATACCTATGAGAAAGATGGACATCTTCTGATTCTTTAAACCCCAATTTCTTATTCTTTTCTTCTTTACATGATTCCTCAACTGCAACCTCCTCAATCTTCTGCTTTTTCATCCTGCTACTCTCGGAGTTCTGAATTTCCTTGCCACAAATACGGCGAGGCAAGTTAGATAGAGCCTCAAAATTTTGTCGTTTCCTTCCGTTTACACGCGGCGGAGTAACCGCTACATCGGAGGCAACGAATCTTTCCGTCAAACTAGCAAGACCCTCTTGCTCAAAATCAAGAATTCAACAGAGAAAAAAAATCAAAAGAAAAGGTTAGTAAAGAAAAAAGAGAGCCTTATACAAAAAATTCTTAAGAACCACAAAAGCTTTTCCAAAATTCAGAAACAGAATGAAAATAAGGGACGATGAAGATTATATTTCGAGAGATCTAATGAGAGGATCCATACAAATGAAGCTGTGTGGGGGAATTTATGACGGGCAGCTGCCCGTCACCATCACGGGCAGATGTCCGACACTTACAGTTGGTATGACGTAGATATTTGGAATAATATTGATCCTGACCCTCCATTTTGGTTATTAAAATTCTCTTTCTTAAGGAGAGCACACCACGTGTGAAGTACATTTGTGATGATGTACGTGGCCCAATGGGGAAGCAACACGGAGTAAGACGACCTTGCATTTTGTTTTGTTACTCTACTTCAACTCGATTTTAATATGCCTTTTTCTCGGAGGAGATTAGTACCACGTGTCAAGATCCTCGGATACGAGATTCTTGCTTCTTTTGCCTTCTACGCTCCAATGGCGCGTAGACGTACTGGGCAAAATATCTTCCATTTCGTTTAGTTTTCAGTTCTCTATTTATACGTATAGATTTATTTTCTGTTAAGGGTTTTACTATTGTTTTTAAATTATAAATCTTTTAATTAAAAATATATATATATATATTAATTTCTTATTAATTAAACATAAAATGGGATAACGAACTGGACAAATAAGTTAATTCAATGTGCTGATTATAGTATACAAATGGGCAAAACTCGTCATTACCATTATATATTCCGTTCTCTATCACATTAATAAAAAATATCATTGTTAATTTTTTCAATAAAGGTTCAATAATTTTTTTTTATTATAATATTTTAATTAAAAAATGAGTACATTTATGTTTCTTATTTATAGGCCAAAGAATAAGATATAGGATAAGAATATATGATTCTTCGATATTTTAGGTTAATTTTCCTAGAACTTTTTTTTTAATATATGTGAAAAAATCATTTTTTTTACCTTAAATTTTTTTCTTTTCCTTCGGAAACTCGGTGTTTTTTCTTATGATAAAAGAAAACTCTTTGTGTTTTATTTGTTTTGTTCATAAAGGGTGAGGGTCATTGAAAGTTAGGAGCGATTGATTGTCACACTTCGTATGCATTGACACATAATACTTTGCTATTAAAAAGTTTTTATTTAATGAAAAAAATACTTTCGACAATAGGGTCAATTGGGGGTAAGTTTGGCATGGGACGTACCCAATGGGTACGACCCCACACTCCACTAACATAAAATTAGCATGAGCCACCTAAATGGCCTGC
>JAOWBF010000034.1:1460663-1474033 GCA_028566175.1 Vinca major
TATATAATCTGAGTCTGAGCGATTGAATAAGGATTTTTTTTAATTGAACTAGGTCTACATAAATTTTTGTGTTACAGAATTAGTTACGTCATTAAAGAATTGTCTCTCTTCCCATTTTGTAGTGATGTGATTAATTGTGAAGCACATGATCAAATGAACCTGATTCATAATATCCATGGAATATAGGCTCAACCCGATTGCATTACAATTCTACCCCTACTTGTCTTCAATAAACGTTTTTCTAAAAGGGGTAAGCTTATTCTTTTGTTTTTTCCTCCCCTGGTAAACTTCACCAATCTTACTCGAGCAAACTTCAACTCAATCAACCTGAACTTATTGTTAAGAAAAGACTAACATAGCATTTCTGATTCATAATAATATATGTTTGAATTTTAACATCTCCGTCTCGATGATAATAATTAAAAAAAAAAATTCAACCTAAAGTTGAAACTCCAATCTTCGTTCCAAAATTTTAGCAACACTTACTTAGCTTACTAGTATTAAATTGTTAAATAGAATAGGTTAGTTATCTCTCGGTTTCAATTTAGATGTTATATATATTTTTTAATTTGTTTCAATTTAGATGTTTTAATTCCATATAAAGTATGTATTTATTATTATTATTTTCGCCAGTTAACCTTATATCCAACCAACTATTTAGTGTTTTCTTTAATTTTGTAATGATTAATGATTAAACAATCACCATACATATCACCAATTCTCAAGGTTTAATTTGAATTTCAAATACTATTAAACTAATATTAAATATAGACATTTTAGACATCTTATTAAAATTTATTATCAAATTTCACAGTACTGTAATACTTATCGTGTAAATTTAAATTAGGACATCTAAAATGAAACGGTGAAAGCAGTATTAATTTAATGAGAAGGGCAATAATAATAATTTGTGGAATAGAGGTCTGAGTAAGAACATTTGGGAAAGTGAGTATAAAATTCTTCAGCTGCCATGGTCAGAAGCCACGAATTGTATGTCTAACGTTTCATTGGAAAGCGGAAGCATGTTTACTTAGTTATAACTCCCTCCTTCATGCCTCTCATTCCGGACATTTTTTTTTAAAAAAAAAAAAAAAAAACTCTGAAAACTCTTTTCTTGTTCAAATTCAATTCAAAGGCTGCTTACCATATTTTTGGTAATCTTCATCATAACGTCACGTACAGCACAGTATTATTAGTAGCAAGTAGTCCCACTCTCTATTGGAGGAGGAATCCAAGAAGGGCCCCGACTTCATATTCTTCAATTTATTTAGATTAGTCTGATTAGAGACCATTTAGTTTGAAACTCAAACTGAAATCTAAATTGATAATAAATTCTGCGTGAAAAAAAATTGAGTTTCAAAATAAAATTTGAAACATTGAATTATCTAAAATTTAATTTATATTTGAGACTAGTTTAAAACTGATACCAAAATCTCAGTCTGAGACTCAATCCAAGCAGACTCTTAATCACTTGGGAACTCAGATTTATTATTTGAGATCGGACACATACAAGGATAAAAATAGTAGGAACAATTCTGTTGTGGACCTGAACTATATGTAAGGTCATGAATCACTTGGTCTACATTCATTCACATCACTCTTTTGATTAAAATAATAAAAACACTCCACCTTTTGGTGGGCCGGCCTTATGAGGCATTTTTTTTCTTTTTTATCAAATGAGGTGATGTGGCTGAATATGCACCAAGTGATCCACAACACCACATATAGCCGAGGTATATATCAGAAATTTTCAAATAGTAGAGTGGTTGGTTAGAAACGCTTTATTAGGTCATAGGTCATGAATTCAAATTACATCACCATTAGTATATATCAGGGAAATTTATAATAAAAAACAAAAAGAAAAGATCCATAAATCACAAAGTACTGTAGTTTATTAAAAACAAAAAAAGAGAGGCTAAAATGAAAATTTTGTATACTAGAATCATCCAGTCAAAATTGATGATTTGAGATACATTCCTTGGTCCTTCTGAAACTTGTTTATATGTATTTAGGTGTTGAAATCGTCCCAAATTGAATATGCACTTTCCTATTTATTTTGAATAAAATTGCTAATTCAATCTGGGAACGGATAAGGTAATTCACACAAGTCTTGCAGCAATCCATGGTCACCGTCTAGTGCCATATGATAATGCAAACACTAATCATATGAGATCAAGAAGAGAGGGGACCTGCAAGACAAACTAGGCTACGCCAATCGGGCCTTCTTGATCATCCGGCCCTTCCTACTCTTAACTGGAGGTCCCCCGAAGAAAAAACCTACAACAGAAAAATAAGAGTATAGGAACCTATGCGACTGCAAGGTTAAGGTACTGTAAAGCAATTGCCTACCTGATAAATGACCGATTTTGCCATCAGTGCAAGATCTAGATGCGGCTGAATCAAGCGCTTGTCAAGATTGCAGGTATCGCGTTTATTTGACAGAAGGTTTAGCCAGCAGACTCGTTATTGCAATCATAATGTAAGCCACATTCAAGTCTGATAGCTGAAATTAACTCTGGAGAAATAGCACGTCGAGTCTTACCCTCTTTGCCTGTTGAACGTCTCAAATTTATTTTAGTTTCCCCCTTGCTAGATTTTAGTTCCTCTTCTGCTTCCCAACCCCTATACAGTATGACTTTGCTTGGTTCTTGAGAAATCAAAACAGCACCCGTGACTTTCTGCAAGGACAACAGCAGTACAAAACCGTCTTACACTAATATAATTACTTGTGCTAATTGGTAATAGAGAAAACGGATTGCTATAAACTGACCTCCAGCTTCAGAACCACCTCTTGGACGGATGTCCCTTTGGCTCTGCCTTTAACATTCACTATAGCAAGAGGATGCCTCTTAAAGTGGGACTTGATACCTTCAGCAACTCCATCAACTCGGTTGCTCTTCCCTGCAAAAGGACAGTAGTAAATAATGAATTCTCGTAACTACTCTGGAAAGTACTGCCATCGAGCAACTCTAGACAACTCTCATTTCCAGACCACGAACTAGCGTAAAAAACAAATACCAAGGATCATAATAGGACAAGGACTAGTATCTACAAGTTGCATCGACCCTTGCATCCAAACACAACAGCCAAAAACCAAATAGAAGATGATTCCAACAAATTTGTAAATTACACCGTCAAATTAAGCATAATGCAAAACAAAATTACTCCTGAAAGTTAAAAGGAAAGCGTAGAGAAAGGTTAAAGGATTAATCAATGTTACCTATGGCAAACAGAGGGTGCTTTTTCATCTTGAGCGCTTGTTTTCGCAAAAGGAGCCTCTCTTTATTGGAAAGATGTGCAGCTTTTGAAGAGATTGCCCTGTTACCAGTCTCCATAACACTATGAACTGGTAATCTTGAATCAGCTTTTGGAGAATCAGCAACGGATTCTGTACTTTTGATGTCATGAAGTCTAGGTTCAGCATCACTGGTGGTCGAAGAGCTTGTCTGCCAACATATCTAAAATCATCAAAATGCACGTTAGGAATTGGAGAACATGAACTGTGTATTGACTTTTAAAACTGAGGAAGTGAGAAGAAACATGTACAAAAAATAAGTAGCTTCCACTTACTTACCTCGGAAGAATCAGGAGGAGATGGAGTTACCCTACTTTCATCAACTCCATCCATAAGCGACTTATCTTTGGTATCTTTGATGAATGATTTAGGTAAAGGGTCTGATTCATTGGTAGGGATATCTCCTGTTAAATCAGGTGAAGCAAAATCCAGAGAGCTTCTTAGATCGGCATCATTCACTTCAGAAGAAGTTGGACTGGTTCCACAGCTTCCAGTAACCTGAACTTGTCATTTAAAGGAAAAATGTAAAGAAAGGTAACATTCTGATAAAATGAGAGTTCACGTGAAAATTCCCACAAACAGAAGAAAAACAATAAAAGGAGGTATATGAGCAAACAAAATCTGATAATTCAGAAATGAGATAAATGAACCATGTTTAAATTCCTTTCAAACAAATGGAAGGGAGAGACATTGAGTATAAACACCTCCTGCAAACTAAATATGATTATTTATTTATTTATTTATACTTCTTTTGGGGGGGAAAAAAATAGTTCATGATATGGCAAGAAAAATGGATTAAAAGAAACAATCAAGATGCTTAACATATACCAGTTTTGTATTAGCAGTATCTAGGGTAGTAGCGTCGAATGTTTTCTCTCTTTCCAAATATTGAAAATAACTAAATTCGCTTAACCAAAAAGGATAACAGAAATAAACATCTCCTTCTCTTACCTCTTGGTTGCATTGGCTCCCCAAAGAAGGTTGGACACAAGATTCAAGAGTAGCAACTGAAATCGTGGCCGAGTGAAATTTGCTCATCTCCTGGTCTTTATCCTGGATCATGTTTAGACTGCATATATTAAGATCTCAAAACATCTCAAGGTCATCAGTAGGAAGACTGATCGTTGAAGCCTGAAGAAACTTCACCTGTTGAAATTCTGATTCTTTGGCCAATTCCATGTTGCTTGTATCCTCATGCTTGCCCTGGTTCAAAAGGAAGCTGGTCACTTCTATAAATGTCTATTCAATATTTATTGCAGAAAATCACCGTGGAGAAACTAGATGACCCACCAGGTGAACCTGCAACTGATCTATATTCCTTGAAAGCTTCAAAACATGTAGCTTTAGTGACTGCAAAACAAAGGTAATGTGATGCAGCACGAGTCAACAACATTGAAGTAATAATTTAAAGTACCCCAAAATAAATGAGATATGAATTTTAAGCGTTTTTTTTTTGGCAAAAGATTACAAAATGGAATAGAATTTGTAAAATTATCTACAAAAACTATTGGAAAAATGTAATAACTGCACATTAACAGGTTGTATTTTGGTTTGCTACTTTAGCAACTTGTTATTTAAGAAACACTCTTTCCGGAATATATAAAACGGATAGAAAACAACTGATGACCAATAATTTCCATTTACACAAAACCTTCCTCCCGAGAACCTAGTGTCACAAGAATAAGGTTTTTAATTTGGAAAATTTACAGAGAGAGAAAAGCTGAAGCAGTTAAATCCGAAAATTCGCCGGTTTCCCTCCCATGTAGACAGATACTACCAAAGGCAATAAATTCCTCAAGCACTTGAAGAGACAAACCCAAACTTTACCTCACGTCGCTGTGCTGCTATTGCACGTTTCATTGCCTGTCTCTTATTTAAAAGAGATTGTGGTCTCAATGAGGCGGGGCGTGTATAGTTCTTTCCACGATACATGATTATAGCATATCCTTTACTAACTCGTTCAACGGCTACTAATATTCCCCCACTTTCTAGCTCAAGTGTTTGTGCTACAGCATGCACCTCCTCAATGCTTCTTCCTCCAGTTATAATCTTCACCAGCTCCCTATATTTCCAGTGAAGATGCATGTTTTCAACAGTTCCAGCAAATACTCCTCTTTTACCTGGAGGCAGAATATAGTTTCTACAAATTCACTTGACCAGAAAATAAAAAAGAAATCTAACGGGAAAAGTGTGCACTTGGTTAAGACTTTTAGTTTGTGAGCAGTTACCCAAGAGTAGAAAAGGTTTCATTGTCAACCCAATCTTCCTAAGCATATACTTTTCATCTTCAGTTATTCCTTCTTTGTCTATATCAGGCTGTTGATTTATTTCTTCATTCTCCAATTTAGCAAGAATTTTCTCGGCCTGAGCTTTCTTTGCAAGTGCCTGTAAACAATAGTTAATATTTGGAGAAGACATAAGATTAAGCAATATAACTGCACAACTTTAGCCAAGAAAGGTATATGCCTCGGACAATTTGGTACTAGTTCTTTGAACAGCTGCTTCTGTTGACTTTTGTTTCCTTTCCTCAAAGGAGATATCAAATTTCCGGTCTTTCCTACCATTATTTCCGTCTTTGAAAACAGGACGTGAATTTTGCTGCTCATGCTCATTTTCCGTAATACCAGGAGAATTCTTATCTGTCCCCCTAATATAAGCGAGTTCACGTTTCCTCCGTTCTTCTATTGCTGAAGAGACTGCAGCTGGCAAAAAATCCTTTCCTCTGTAGAGGACAATGAATTCTCGATCCCTTGAAAGCAAGATTCCCCCAGTTAGGAGCTGCAAGGATTTACTTTCAAGTAAATAGATGATTGCTTAAGTGGCAGGTATATACTCATAGAAATACATTCTGCAATGGAAGATTAAGCTAATAATACAGGAAAGAGTTAAGATATCCTCAAAACATTTTCTTGATTCTGGCAGAGGAAGTGAACTACATTAGAATTTAAGATAATCTAACAAACCTTTAGCTCTTCAGCCATCATTTCACTATTAGTGTTCTGAGCTCCTCTTTTGATAGCAATTTTTGCAATTTCACATTTCTCCCATAGCTTAATAATGGAAGCAGCCAACCCCTGAAGTTTTTTATTTCTGCCTGCAAAGTTACATGTCAGTGTTCAGAAGACTTGAAAGAAGGGAAAAAAAGAAGAGAAAAAGAACAATTTAGTATAATAACAGCAGGGAATTGGGGAAACAATCACCTAGAGCAAAGTGACACGGTAAAGGCCGACCAAGCCTCTTTAATGTTGTCATTTCATCATTTGTTAGTTTAGGTTTCACCCCATATGGAAGTAGGCGAAACGGTCTCCTAAATCCACGAACTACCGCTGGCAAAAGATCAGCATCAACTGGTAAAGGTTCATAACCCCACCAATCAGTAAAGCGTGGTCCAAGTCCTTCTAACAGACGATCAGCTTCTTCAGCTAGTTGTGCCTCGCCAGGCAGTTGGAACCGTACTCTGTTTGGAGAACCTACACCTTGTATTAAGGGTGGATGTGATACTTTAATTGATGAGTCTAGAGGAGCATATTTCCCAGCAATAACCTCAGATGAAGAAGCCACCGTTCCAAGATCAGGTGGAGATTCTTTGGAAGCGTCATTCCTTGAAATTTGCTCAGAATGAAAGTAAGGGTACTTATAATCAGCTCCTCTATACAATACTATATTACTTCCAGATCTCCAAACAACTAAACCTCCAGTCTTTCTCTGAAAAGAAGAAAAAGAAAAGAGAATCAAATGAGCTAAACTATCCAATACAGTAAAGATTAAGATACAAGAAAAAAATTGCATTTATGGATTTTCCACAGGAAAAAAAAGTACACATTTAACAAACGATTTCCATTCAACACTTCAATACTTGTGGATAAGTACAAATCACTCATCACCGCACCAGTAAGATCTCCTGGTACTTTACAAAGAAAAGTTTCTATATGGTTAAAGATAATTTTTTGTACATTAGAAGTTGTTACATTGAACAATTCCTGAACCTGAACCACTTCAAAAATTGAAATTTTTCCTTGAATTCTATGTTTTCTTAACGAGCTTAATGACTATCTTAAATCATTGAACTTTTTACTTTGCAGGTTACTGCTTTTCAATAAGAGCATCACCCACTAATAACCAACATGTTTGGAGGATTCCCTCTCTTCTTGACACACGCAATCTACTCTTTACAAACAGAACCCAACGAAAGTTTCTCAAAACATTCATTTAAGCAAATCAATTAGTATAGTCCATTATGCCAAAAGTGTAATAAATAAGAAAGTCATAATGTCGTCTGGTGTCCATAACTAGAAGACACGGTTCGGATTTATGATACGCCTACAATAAGGAAATGAAGCATGATCCACATAATATTAAGTATTGATGCAAAGTTCAATGAAAAACTCAATGAAGTATATCAACCACGGCTCATTCTGGGATTCATTGTTTCAAAAGCAACATGAAACAAATTGTTTAATTTATCAATTAGCTTCAAACATACCCAAAACTCACAGAGAATGTATGAGAGTCAGCATAATACAATTCCAAATTATGGCTTGCATAATAAAGTAGTCCACTTTTTAATAGGAAAGTCGACATCCAATTTGGGACCGATAACTGAATAGAAAAACAGGCATTCAATTCACAATTGCATACAGAAGACGGAATCTAACCTCTAATAAATCGTGAGTTCTCTTCATGTTCATCTTACAAATATCTTCACAGGTAATCTTAACCAATTCAGACTGCCTCCATCGTTCATGAATCCCATTCACAATTCCCTCAGTAATTCCAGCTTTCCCAACCTTCAACTTCTTCTTCAACTCAATCCCAATTGTCCTAAGCCTCTTCAACTCCTCCTTTGGCAATGTCAGCTCAGCAATGGAGGGTGCATCCTCTCTTTTCTGCGACCTCTCCTCAATCCTCTCCTTAATTACCACTTTCCTCAGCTTATGATACCTCTTTATTGCATTTCCAGACCCAGGTTCCGGTACCGGATTCTCCGGCGAGCTCCAACTCGGGTCAAGCGTGTGCCCGACCCGGTACTTGGGTAATTGTGTTGGTAATGGAACAAATATTTCTCCAGGAGATGAAGACACTCCCTTCTTATTGGCGAATCCAGAACCTACAAGTTTGAGGCGAACTAGAAATGTAGTAAACTTCATAAATAAATTTAAAAAAATATAGAAAATTTCGCGTTTCAGAACATGTTAGTGATCTCTAAACAAGTAAACGGTTGGCCACTAAAAGTACTCCATTCTCGGAATCGAACTCTGACCTCATTTATAAGAAAAAATGCCACATCTCGTGGTTTAAGAGAACAATATTTACCTTTATTTTTCTCATCTTCGACATAGCCAAGGCTACGAAGCTTCTCGGCGATTCTTTGGATGGCGGATTGGGGGAGAGTTCGGGTATCAGCAGCAGAATCGGCGGCGGCGGCGGCGGCTACTGCAGATGTAGTAGGTCGGGAAAGAAGAGGACTAGATTGTAATTTTTGGAAGTTGGAGGTTTGGTTTGGGAAGATGAAGAAAGATATGGGAGGTGAGGAGGGGTTAAAGAGGGTTTTTTGGGGGTTGGGAGATGGGAATAAGAATAAGTGGTCGTTGCGGAGAGAAAGCAGCATTTGAGCATTGAAATTCACAAGTTCCTAAAGTTTGCCGTGTCCCGGCGGCGGCATCCAACGGTTGAAATGCGTCGGAGCTCTGGTAGTTGGCGCTCAAGGGCTATGGGCTTCCACAGCAGTCTGCGACTGTTATCCAGTTCTTTGTGATTTTGGTTAAGTGCCGACTCCTGAGTGGATACTAGATGTTTTTTTTGTTTTTTTATTTTATTTTTTATTTTTTTTAAGAAAAAAACTAGGTGTAATGTTGGGAAAATTATGGTGTGGATATGGGACCACTTAATTCACATCACTCATTTTATTAAAAAAACACCCCTTCTTTACTTGCATTATTGAATCCAATCCAAGAGGGGGAGTGTTTTTTCTTTTTTAATAAAATGAGTGATCTGATTCAAATAATCCAGATCCACAACAAAATTATTTGTGTATGTTGCTTTATTCATAACGTCAAGCTAGTAGTAATGTTTTGATTAAAAACCATGTGATCTAACTACACATTCTTTATTTGCTTTGTTTAAACGCCTTTTATTCATTTTAAACTTCTCTATTTTAAATTCTCTCTAAATTTAATACTAAAATATAAATTATAAGACATTTCTAAAAATAATAAACTAAACTAACATATAACAATGCATCAAAAATATAAAAATTTAAAAAATATCCCGATGGAAGGGATCACGTTATATAAATTTGCACGCGGTAGGAGAAGTCCCCCCATGGAATGGAACTGTGAATTCAGGTGTATTTTTTAAATTTTTTCATTTTTTTCCACATTTTCTTGTATTATTCTTGCATTTTCGTGTATATCTCATTTAAAATTGACAAATCATTCAATTTCTTTATAATATAAAGAGAATCCCAAAGAGAAACTTGTAGGGAGAGAAATAGAAGTTCAAAATGGAGGAATAAGGGTGTTAACAAAGAAAATAGGAAGTGTGAACATAGTTTCCTTTAAAAATAGTACTTTATGTAGGGTTTGACAAATACTGGACATTTTTCTTTTCTTTTTCCGAATAATTCATACATATTTACAATCTCATTGTTTAATAATAAAAGAAATGGATATAAACACATTCTTGAAATGACCAATAAGATTTACAGTTGCCTTGTATAATATTTTAGAGAGGATGAGCTGATATTTCCATGAAACCAAGCACAGAGAGTATGTCAATGGCAATTAGTTATTATTTTCACATAATGAATGTGCCTTCATTCCTGTGAATAGAAGAAATCCATGTTCATATTAGAATTAGTTAACAAGAAAGCAACATAAACAATATAAGACATTTACTGGCTGTTGAAAAAAGAGTTAGATTTGCTTTTGCGATTCTTTTCCTTTTTATTTTATTTTTTGTCGGAAACGTTTAGGTGAGGGGAGATGCCGCAGGCCTCAAAGAGGACTTAAAGAACGCTCACCAATTGGCAGTGGGACTCAGACCTAGGTTTTACAATCGAAATTGAACAAACTTTCTCAACTCAACCGACCCTTACTGGCCTTTTCCTACATGAGCTTTAATGAACATATTGCTACTAGCTTCTAATCCTGAAACACTTACATCTTAATTTGCAGGTACTGTTCCACAGTAAGAGGTTTAGGGCCACCAAACCAATTAATCAGAAATATATCATCAATTGCCAACTTAAAGACCTGAAAATTATGACCCTTAGGCCAGCCTGTAAAAGATGGAAAGCAGAAAATAACATTATTTTAAGGAAAAGTGTGTCATGGCAATTGAGCTGAAAAGCTATCAAATGAAATTACATAAGATCTGCACAGCCATTTTCCCCTTCCTACAGAAAGACTTTTACCTTTCATCTCGGGATGCTTTGTGAATAGGGCAGCTTGGGCTATCTCAGCTTCCTTAGAATTTCCATCTAGTAACTTCAACTAAACACCAAAAATGGCACATATTAGGTTACCAAAACATAGCCATTTCAGAGAAAAGGGAGGGGTGGGGGGGAATTCGGGAATAACAAAAAGGAACAATACAACAAACAAATATCATAGTCCACTTGGCGCGAAATTCAGCCAAAATGCCGGTCTTTAAGAAGGAAAAAGGCTGCAAAGAAAGTAAATAGATGAAACCACCAATCAAGAGTTCAAGCGGCAGAGGTATCAAAGGAGAATATTTAGTTTACCCATCTCCTAAACAATGTTTAAACATGCTAAACTGAGCATGTTTTGCCTATGGCTTATGTCAAAAAGTTACCACAAACACGTTTTCTCTGCAGAAATCTGATATTCCGGATCCTATGTGTCAACGGGTTTTCACAGAATGAAAGACGGGTAGTTGCTATACGTTTTGATGTGGTTTCATGTTCCTCATTCATAACAAACCATGTTACCTCAACCAATTAAATGAGATAACTTAGATATGCCTGACGTGTTTCTCTAGATTTCCAAGCATCTGCATCCAAACTTTAGCAATGATGAAACCGCATGATTAAGTTTTCGAAATTTTGATAAACATTAACAAGAAATTAATTATGAGATTAGATGAAACAGTGAAAGCTAAAAATGAACCTAAACATGTGGGAACAAAAATGACACAGGCGAGCAAATTTAATAAATTATATTTGGCTATTTTAATACCTTTCCTATGAGTGTGATTTTAGAACAAGAAGGGTTTTCAGGGTCCTTGCTTCCACAAGTCCCAATTGAATATTCACTTATAGTGAAGGAGGATCTCTGGTCCTTCAAAGCATAGCTTGCAGTTGGATCAAGTGTTGTCAAGTAGAAGTATGGGATGCCACTGCCTTTTTCTGGTTGCCCATCACTAAATGAAACCACATTCCTGTATTTATTTCAAGATAAAAGTAAATAAATACGAGACCGCGACAATTAAATTGTGATTTGACAATAGAACAACAGAAAATAAAATAAAGCTCCTTGTGTTCTCTGCTGCAAGGCGTGACTAGTAGAATTTTCAAGTGTTAACATTTATTTGATGCACGTTTGATATACTGTAAGTCATTGGACATGTTTTCTAAAGTATTAGGGGAAAAAAGATGTAATAGGGTGTGTGAGAGAGAACATACCCAAAAGGTGCTCCTCCTAAATCACTTGCTATGGTACTGCAAGCATAAGTTGAGCATTTTAGCATTTGTTCAACAAAAAAATGGCATGGCTTTTTGAAAATAATAGAACATATACCAGTCGTAAGTTTTCTACCAATCACAAACATTTTTTTTGTTTGCCTTGTGCAGATACTTGTATACTACTACAACAACGATAATAACCCATTAACTCCCCAATAATCAGAGTATGAGCGGGGATGGATGGGAACGGACCTAATTTTTGGCAATAAATGCACAAAGCATCTACTCCCAAAACACCAAACATATGCATTGGGGACTGACCTAGCCTTTGGCAATGAATGCACCAAGTGATTGCTCACAAAATACCGTTGAAACAGTAACAAGTTTGCTACGGAATCATCCCTCAAATCAAAAGCCAAAAGACATCAGAGAAGGCAGACCTAAGAACAATTTTGATTTATGTGTATGTTACCATGCTTTTTTTATTCAGTATCTAGAGCATTTATGTGCAAATACTTGTGTACTACTAATTTCTTGAATTCCTAAGTAACAACAGTTTCCTACTACCAATTTTTTTTTTACATTTTATTCCTCCTCAATGGAACTAGTTGAGATAATATCAAACTTAATTCCTATCTTCGAAACCAGATTATATCATAGCATCTACCATATAAAGAATATTCTTGACAAAATTGATCAGTCAGGGAACTATTCCTAAATCAAAAGAATAAATTAATCAGTAGAACTAATAATGATTAAAGCCAAGAGAAGAAGGATACTTGAGGACGCCCCAGGAGCTCTGAGAAACCAACCAACGAGCAAAAGCAGCTGCATCATCAGGTCGTGGCCTTGGAAACGGCGACAATGATTGTATAAGACGTCCATCTACGGGTTCTTTAAATCCCACCATGATTAACAACAACAAAGAAATTAGCATCACAAAGAAATTATTGACCCCTTTAGCTTCCATCTGCCTTTTCAGTTTTCTGAAATGAAGAAGATGGATGGACCTACCGATGAATTATATGACCAATCAATTTATAGCTGCTGTATTGGGGAGGTTTATAAAAGTTATATTTCCACAACTTTAAAATTCTCACTTTGTAAGGGAACATAATAATTACTAATTCTAAATTATTTCCAAGAATACTTTTTTCCTAAACTACCATTAAGTGTAGTTACAATATATGCAATAATTATTAGTTTTATGAGGGTATTTTAGAGAATATAATAAAACTACTCTATTAAATGCAATACTAAAAATAAAATTGGACATAATTTTGGAACAACCCAAAATAAAAAAGTGGACAAATAAAATGGAACGGGGAGAGTAAATATAATACTTTCAGTATACTCCCTTTGTGACGACCCGTAATTTCGGTGCCAATTTAAAAGTAATATTTTATTAATTTTCTTTGATAAGGATAAGAG
>JAOWBF010000034.1:1535374-1549216 GCA_028566175.1 Vinca major
TACCTAGGGGCATAATTAACCATTAGTTCGTTTTATAATTATAATTATAATTGACACATGTAGTTTTTAAGTTTTATAATTAGGTATTTATATTTAGATATCATTACAATTGAGTCCCTGTGATATCAATTATCTAAAAAAATATGTGAAGTTCCTATTTTACCCCTGTTCACTCGGACGTTTAATTTTACAAAAAAAAAAGAAGACGGAATGACCAATTCCCTAACCTGTAAATTGATTGGGGATCTAAAAAGTTGTAAACAATCATAAGGGACCTTATCTGCCAAGCGAAAATTATTTTAGGACTAAATACACCAATTGGCCAAGGTAGAATTAAAATTTAACTAAAATTAAATAGGGTCGTGTTTGACATTTTACCACATTTCACTATAAAATTTGATAAAACCTTAATCCCCATACAAAATATAAAGTGAACAGATAATTTAGACCGGCTGGAGTATTTACCTTTTGAGTTCTTTTGTCATTACAGAGAAGGATATGTTTCAATTTCATGGGAAGGGAAATCAAATGAGACACTTATTACCTTTGAAGCATTAGAGTCGGGGCCTTAATGAAATTGATATAATATTCCATCTATTTTCAATTTAAATGTCCTAGTTGTATTTTGCAATATTAATATTTTAAATATTTCATATAAAATTTTCATGGATACCTATTATTTAAATATAGTTGGTTTTTTCAAATTTAAAATAGTGAATTAGTGTTTTATATGTTTAATTGTTTATTACCTGTCTTTAGAAAAACAAAATCATTAAATGACCAATTAAAAATAAGAGTATAGTGAAAAAATGATAATAAATGTATGATTTATATAGAAATAGAATAAGTGTTTTAAAAAGTCAAAGAAAAATAGGACACCTAAATTAAAATAGAATAAATAATAAGAACCACCAATTGAAAAGATTAGGTGGCCAAGGATTTGTAGTGTAAAGACAGAAACGAAACCAAGCAAAAAGGAAACATAGACAAATTGAGATATTTTTATATTTTTTTCGATCATCAATTCAATCTATTCCATGAACCATAATGGTGCTGGTGGACAGTGATGAAGGCGGAGAAAATGATGGCCAGTCGTAGGTGGCGGAGTAAAAGAGGGATAGGAGCGGTGGTGGTTTTTTTTGGGGACAAATATGCCCTCAAGTCCGATGGTACGTGCATAGCACATGCTGTCTTTGACTTGAAAAGTAGTCTGATTTTTTAATTTTACACAAACAGCAGACCCGAACATTGAAGGGTTTTTGCATAAGTAAGAGAAAAAACCCTTAGACAATTGAAGGGAAAGTTGGGGCTTCAGTAAATTGGGGGGATTTGACTTTGATTTTTTAATTTGACACAAACCGCAAACCCGTAAATAGTTTGAGCTAAAAATGCTCTATTTTATTGTTAAAGCTATTTATAAAAAAGTAGAAATAATTGATGCATATATAGCAATTTTCTTAAATACGATTTTTTTAGAACAATTATACCCTCAATTCCGATGACATGTGCTATGCACGTTCTGTCTTTGGCCTGAAATGTGCTTAATTTGACACAAACAGCAAATCCGCAAATAATTTAAGCTAAAAATACTCTATTTTACTGTTAAAGCTATTTACAAAAAAGTCATTTTGGATCCTAACAGTTGCTAGGCCCTCCTTTTATACCATATGATTGTTTGGGACACAAGAAGTATATGGTTGTTTCTTCTGATTTGTTGTGCACAAATTGCATGCATGGAAAAGTCAGGCAAAACCAGCCGCTATTCTTTTAAATTGATCAAACCTGAAACCTTCTTACTCGAAAGTGGAGGTCCAAGAAGATTCCAGATCTGCTCTGCCATTCAAAAGGCCATCGTCGGTCCATAATACACACAAGAACAGTGTAGACATATGTTAAAACACTTTTGCGCCCTATTTCATCACTATCGTTTACATAATCATTTAGAAAGCCTTTTCCACAAGGTGCATGAAGACTACTGCAAAACTGATACAAGGTAAAAACACTAGGTTCCCTTGAGAACCCACAGAAAAGGAAAGTACAAACAATTAAGACAACTCTACATGTAAGATCATGGGTACCATCTATATACAGAACAATGGCCTGGGATGCCATCACCATGAGATATCACAGGATGTTACATTTCACGAAGCTCCTTTTTAACTACTACAATCTTATTTGGCTCCGTTTGAAATAAGTAAATGCACGGGAGACTACTTCAAAGCCTTTTGGCGCTGGGAACAATTATGCCAGCAAGTTTCTGATCAAAACACAAACAAACTTGGCACAAAAATAAATATACGAGAAAAGGAACGGTGTTCCCTGCACTCATTCAATTACGTCGAACGAAAGTACAAAACTAACCTTGATTACACAAGTATCACAATGACGGGAGTGTATAAGTATCACAATCATTTTGACAAAAATTGGTGGAAGCGTTGCACTCTTGACTGATCTCGTTTGTCTGCTGATGTTTTTCTTTTTTCCCTTCCCAAGCGGAAAAAGAAATCCTCTGTGTCAAGGACATAAAAGATCTGCAAAACAAATCATAATTACTGAACTAAACATTAGGATATGTTGTCATTCAAGTTCCAAAAAACTGCAGTTGCTTCTAAAGCTACATCTACGACACATGGAATTCTCACAACACCCAAAGTAGAAATATTTGCATATTCAGGGAATGGGATTTAAAAATTTGAGTGCATACCTTCGATGAGTTGGAAGCCATTTTACATTCCAACCCATTCCACACCCGAACGTTTTCCATGGCCTTGCAGAAAGCAGAATCTTCACTCAGGTTTGCAAATTTACGCTTATTTCTGCAAACAATATTAGAAAGTCACCTTAAATTCATATTCAACACATTTCTACAAAGCATTTGAGTGATATGTATTTTGAGTAAATTACACAGGGATAACTAGAGGCTCAGATAACAAGTTGCCCTGCCCATCCCCAACCCTTCTCGTCATCCAAACTGAGATGTTAACTGCTAAAGAAGAAACCCGCGTTGCATACCTTTTGAGCAATACTGCAGAAGACTCTTTTTTTCCAGAGTTCACTGATAGATAGTCATTATGAAGATAGGCTGCAAAATTTGGATCTACAGAGACCGCAACCACCTCTGACTTCTCATTTCCGTCGTCCATCAGTTGGATGGACAGAACTGTTGGAGATGATGTCTGCAAAAGCACAAGTTCCTCACTCTTGGCATACAATTTCCGAAGTACCTAAAATATTTGCATATAAAAGTTGGAGCAGTAAAAAGAAGTAAAAAGCGACAACGAAGACCTACACATTCAAGCCGGTATATATTCTCCTCGTATAGGAGAACATGAGCATTCTCATAATACACCGAGTCAACAAACTTATCTGGCTTCCGAGATTTCTCATACTCATATAACTGAAGCAGCTTGTTATCAAGCTCATCACTTGAAATGGTTTGAAGCTGAAGGGAGGAAACATACTAATTAAATAATTCAGAAGCAACAAATGATGGAAGAGAAAGCCACTAAGCAAAGATAACCAAGAGCGCACCAGTTTCACCAACTTATATATCAACTTGTCCAATGTGAATAACACATAAGATTGGTTTCCAATTATTGATCGGCAGTCATCCTCAAACCTCGTATTGTCAGCAGATCCATCAAGCAAACTATACAAGGCACTCATAAATCTGCATAAGCCATAAGTTCCCATTCAGTGTTGACATAAGTCAACAGAGCTGCAGAGTTTATTAGGGAAAGAGAGTGTATGGCTAAACCCACCTGGCATAAGGATCAGAATCAGTATCTTTGCTATTTCTCCATTTCAATTCGGATGATGCTGAATGCTGCTTAGCTGATAGTAGTCTTTCATATAATATCTGGCAAATAATAGAAAACAAATTAGTTTATTACAAGAAGGTGAGACAAACCCCTGTTATTCTATACCCGTATTGTTATTTGTCAACTCCCTCGTCATTCCCCAAAGAGAGACCGCAGAAGGGAAGCCAAATTTTGACATAGAAACATCCACCTGAGGCACTATAAAACCCAAAAAGAATAAATTTAAAGAGATAAATACTCACTTGATGAAGCCTAAAAAGCACATAGAAAGTGTCATTTCCGTAAAAAACCCGGATATCCTTCTTTCCATTGTAATTTGACGGTGATGCTACATGCTTTGCAAGAGGCTTAGAGGTCAGCAGAAACCTTTCTGAATGTGGCACTGATGTACCTTCTCCACCCACAAAGTGTGTTTCACTGATGCCCTCAGCTTCCCCTTCACTCTCGCCTTTTACATCAAGCTCATCATGTTCTCCATCTTCCTCTTCCCCATTCTCTTCTCGCGAACACTCATCAGCTGCAGACTCACTCCCTGAAACATCTTCCCCAGCATCAGAAACATTTTCACTATCTTCGTCATCAGCATCATTCTCATTTTCTCCTGCAGCATCCTGACAAGAGATCCCTTCACCTCCATTTTGATACTGTCCGCTCTTATCAACATTATTTGGGTTTGGCATGCTTTGCCCACCATCTCGGTAGCCAACAAAATTTTCCTCTTCAAAATCACCATTAGGTGATAACTCACCCTCCTCTTTCTCATTTTTTGAGGGATCGATAGATTCCTTATTATATCCAGCGTGTCTTGACCCTTCAGAAAACCCTCCATTTGCCAAGGGAACTGATCTCGAAGCATCACCTCCCTAAAGTGCAAAACCAGGTTATTCCCCCAATACAAATGATGCAATGAAACTGACACTCATTGGCCAAATACCACAAGAAGACAGGAGGGAAATGAAATGCAGGCAGTGATTTAAGACAAACGCGGAGAAGAGAATACAAAACGACAATTATCCGTCTTCCCACAACCGACCCCCCCCTCCCTCTCTCAACCCACAAAAAAAAGGAAATTAAAACCCTCAGAAGAGAAACAAGGAATAAAATAGCATACCTCCAATGAGGATATCTCACTCACATTTGCTTTTGCTCCATGATTGTCATCTGCATCACCACCATTACTGGGACGTGAAGATGTCGCGCCGCGTCCTTGAAGATGATAATTGAAAAATTCAGATTGGCAGGATGGGGAAAAAATCAATTGTACCCCAATACAAGACTTTCACGAGGATAGATCACGTGGACAAACCTGAACTTATGTCCAAATTGATTCTTCCATGACCCGATTCTGCCACAGCAGGTTCACCTGATGCTACAGCTAACCCATCTTTTGGTGGAGTATATGCAGCTGTAAAGCTAGTCCTGCAAGAATTTACTCGTTGCTGTGAGGTGTCTGCATCTCCATTGCAAACAGTTTTGGATTGCTTAGAATTGGCAACAGCATCAGCACTTGGGCTCCCATCACTCTCGACTACAGCAGCCTCAGAGCCTTTTGTAGATTGATGGTTAGAAAGCACATCATCTTCTGTAACCTCTGAACCACGAGGCCGAGACGGCACACCCAACATTGGCTCAAGGAAAGTGGTCCAAAGCCTCGTGACTTTGTTTAATTGCTCTTTTGTTGAGCAGACCTCTTCAGACGAATATTTAATGAGTTTATACAAGTCCTCGTGAATTTCCATATCAAGATATTCAAACTCAAGATTCGGTACTATTGAATGTCTACTTCCTGCAGCAATAGAGAAAAGGACATCATCCTCCTCCTGCTTTTTCTCCTTGACTTCTTTGATCTCTGCCACCAAGGCTGTACATAAAAAACATAGAGAGGATGAATGCGAGGAAAAACTGGGGAAAAAAAAAACAAGAGAAGAGTTAGATGCCATCTCACAGAACATCATATCTCTCCGTAGTATAGTATAAATAACATGGTCATTTCACTACCCATAGTTGGAAATCAATCAATCACACCAATGTAAGGCACTTTTCAACATTGAATTTCAAGTATACAGAAAAAGAGAACCAATTCCTTAAGGAACTTACTCTTGTAGTTAGAAATAGCCTGGGGTGGATAATGTGCTGAACATATGAAAAACATCAAAAGTCTGAACTTACATTTAGTGCTCAAGTTCTTTGAATCTTGTTGCTTGAAGTAGAAGCTACGGTGGTCAAGAGACTTGTAATGGTTCTTGGCATAAATCTCAGCCCAGACTATATTAAAATCTGAACGGCACTTTGACCACTCCTCTTGCTTCTGCTTTAGGCGAGTCAATATAACAGGTAAGGCCAGTGAGGGGTTCTTCCGCAGAATGTCCATCACGTCGAGGCCATGGTCACCATAGAGACGTTCAATGCATCTTAAGTTTAGGGCTACAACATAAAGACATGATAATCTTAGTTATAGAAGTAAACTTTCTGAATTCCACTTTAGCACATCCACTTTAACAAACCTGTGAAGTGATCTTCAATGCGGATTGGACTATCTATGCCAACTGAATTATCATTCATACTGTTCAACAATTCCTCGGCACGCTTAGCAGTTGAATTCACAGATTCCAGTAACATGTCTAACTCAAACCTAAAATCATCCAAGAAAAAGAAAAACAAACACAGCAGGATTGCCATTAGTGATGCCACATAAGAGGATTCCTTTTGTCTGTCTCTCTGATAGTCTAAAGGGAAAAAAGTGTTGCTGACCTTGAACTATCACCAATTCTTGATTCTAACCCTCAACTAAAAGTCACAAATTTTTTACACTTGAATTTCAAAAAGTTCTTCAATTTAACGTTACCACTCATTTGGGTCGGTAAATTTTAATGGTTAGGGGTATTTTTGTCAAGCAACAAGCAGAAAATATTTATGATTTTGGTCAAGCAGCCGACCAACACAAAATTTCCTGTGACTTTCATCACTTAGATTTAAGTTTCTAATTTTTGAGCTTTTCAATTTAATCTGTTTCATTGCTATCCAGTCCTTGAAATATTTATGATTTTGATTTTCCTTATATAAAAATCTAAGTCATAAATAAGAAACCTGTTTCGTCCATCCGCAATACATCATGGTGGAAAAAAAATCAAAATCACAATCTAAATGATCCTTGCAAAAGCTTTATTAGTTGTAAATGACAGTTTTACAAACAACAAACAAAAAAAGAAGAGGAAAAGGCTTTTTGTATGAACGAAGAAGGCTGAGACCTCTGGGCGGACTTGGGGGACATGAAATTGGTGTCCCGAAGCTGTTGAGATATTTCAGAGTAGTAGCAACGAAACATTGAATTTGACGGTTGCGTTGAATTTTCCGCTGATTGAATCTTCTGCTCCATTGTCTTCAACGTATCATGATCTACCGATTAACACACGTAGGATCATTGGTTTCTTGCTAAGATGCCTGCGTTTGCGAGAGAGGAAGAAAGAAGGAGGTGGGTAGAGTAGAGTGGGTGGAGAGATCCGGTGGTGTTTATTTGAGAAAAAGAACGATGGAGATGGGTAGGTGAGAGACGACTGTGAGGAATGGGAAGGAAAGGGAGATGAGGTCCGACAGCAGCTCAGTAAAGAGAAAGAAAGGTAGGGATTAGGGATTAATTTAGGGATCAATGTAAATGATCACATGGTCAAATTTCATTGGGACTTAACAGTCCAAGCAGATGGAAGGGTCAAACTCGAGATATTTCAAAATTTTCAGTTTCAAAACTATGAGCTTTTACTTCTAGGGTCAAATTCAAGAATCGATGATGGTGTTCAAGGATCAGCAGTACTTCATGCCCTAGTCTAAATAAGAAAGATCCAACTAATTCATCTCAACCAGTGCATGCTAAATATTAACAAAGAATCTCCCAAAGAGGAAAAAGCAAAGAGAAATGGATTACAAAAACTCTTTGATGTAAACAAAAGGGGATAGGCAAGAAAGTTAGAAAATATTTACCTATCATCTTCACATCTGAAGAGACTTTCTTCATACTGGTTTCTGCGCATATGTTTGAAAGAATAATCTTCACTCCCAGACGTCACAGATACCCAATGATCATTTAAAACTTGATTACCTAGCTCAGATCTTTGGCTCGCTGAAGGTATTGGATACTGCAAACAGCATTAACATCAATATAATTGAGGTCAGCCTAGAGTCAATCCCTTAACAAGCTAACTTGCAGTTAGAGTAGACATATAAAAGAGAAGATCAGGTACAATTTCATACATCATCAGGAAGTAGACGATAACTAGGAGTGCATCGTTGACAGTCCGAGAGGTCAAGCTCCTGAATAGACTTTCCCCAGTACTTTTCTTTATACCTATCTTTATCTTTAGCTGCATCAACCTCATGCTTTGGATCCTTTTCTTTGTCCTCCGATTTCAATGATTTGGAGCCATGACCCTCACTCCACAAAGATTCTGCTATTGTTGAAACCAATCAATCAGATTATACGGAATAACTCAAAAATCAAGCAAGTCTGTACTTGGATTGGAACCTAGTGAAACTCAAAAGTGAATTTTGTTTCTTTGACTTATAAGAGAGAAAACGTGTGGCAGTACCCTAGTCGAAAATGTGGATTGTTACTATTATTATTATTATTATTATTATTAATCTTCAAACAGAAAACAAATTAAATAAAAAAACCTAGAGTTGCATATGGAGTACTTATTGAATGCTAAGAAAAGGTTATCTTGTTTACTTACTTTTGCTCATAACACCGAGAAATCCATCTGCAGAGAGGGAGAGGGAGCACAAGTTAAGACAAGAACATGGATATAATACAAACAACTCACCAGCAGTAAATTCACATTTATTACCAATTTTTTCGCAGCGCTCCAAAAATTCATTGAACCCTTCCATAAGATCAGGATACTTTCCAAGTAGATCGGCTACCTGGGAAAAAGAACAAAAGAAAAGAAAGAAAGCCTCAAGAGCTTGGCAAACTAACAAAAAGCAGCCTCAGTGATGTCTACTTGACTAGTAAGACCAAGAATGCAAATACTACAAAAAGTTGCATTCAGCTAAGACATAAGGTATTGGCAGTTGAACATAAAGTACAACAGGAAAAATATGCAATCATTAGAGCATATTACATGATGCTTCGGTGAAAAAAGGGATGCAAAAACAGTTTGTTGAACTTACCAAATTACATAAGCTTAATGCATCACATTTACATACTGATATAAATCTCTAGTTACATAAAATGAACACCAACACAACTCTAATTTCTGACATCTTTCCTTACACAGTTTCATTCAAATGTTTGGTAAGGGATCCAAGAGTGCCCAGTGAACAAGTTACCCACTACCTTAACAAATTGCTGTGAATGTTAAAACCTAGCTAAAAGCATAAGAAGAAAGCTTGTTTAGATAGATGCCATAAACAAAGCAAGGATAATTGGCCTACACGATTGGCAATCTAGAAAAGGCTAGTCCTACTTGCCAGCAAAAGTAGATTTTCGAATTTGCTTATTCATATCAAAAGCGAGTTAAAATCAGGAGTCAAGTTTAATTACCAGAACATGCTCCATGTTATTGTTTAAATAAGGAAGAGCAGAAGCTACCAGATGAAATAAAATCAAACTGGATGTTCAAAAACCTAATCTTCAGCAGTTCGTTAAGTGAGAGTAAAACATTGAGAAGTATAAACTGAAAATTTCGGTCACACATACCAAACTCTGTAACTCTTTTCTTGTTATAATCTCTGTGCTATAAATATGAAGACACTTTAAAAATGCCTGGTAATCATCTGGATTACGTAATCTGTCCTTCACTTTTTCACAGAAAGAGAACTCTTGGCTGTACATTCCTGGAAAGTCAAGGGAAAAAATATATATATAAAAAAAAGTAGATCGGTTGACAAAATTACCATAAATTTGATTATTAAAAAAGAAATCGAGAAGGCACTTTGACTACTAAGATGATTATTATACATTAACAGCAAATGAAAAAAATGCATTGTCAACTCACTCTTTAGAGCATCTTTATCATCATAAGAGGCTGAAACAGTGTTCCCTCCCAAGTCTTCAGCCTTGCGAGCAGATTTCTTTTTGTCAGCAAGACGATGCATGCTTAGGTCCCCATTATTTTCATTCTCAGGTTCTCTGTAGTCCTGATCACGGTTTCTCCTCTCTCTATTCTCCCTTTCAGCACGTTTCTTCTGGTCCTTGTGGAACCTTAACATTGTTTTATCATCATCCATATCCGGACGCTCAACACTAAGGTTGCATTCACTATGCGGATTAACAATTCTATCCCTACGGAAGCGCTGCTACCAAAAGGACAGAAGATATTAGTCAACAAAGGACCAAGATGATCTGTTAGATATTGTATTCTTAAGAGAAGTTTATTTGAGTAGTAAATCTAGCAGACCTTATCCATCTGTGACTGACGCAAAGCAGGCATAGCAGAGCTTCTCTCATCATACCGTTGAAAAGGCCTTTGAAGAGAAGCATAGGGTGCTGATGCAGCAGCTGAAGAATCGGGTAAAAATCTAGTGAATTCATCAAGCAAATCCGGATGGTCTTCAAAAAGCACAGCAACCTGCATTAAATGCATATAAAAGACACGATGAGAAAGAATTGATATTGAGAAGAAACTAATACAATAAATGAAATGAAAGTACTATTAGAACAGAAGATACCTCCTGGTAAACCTCCGTAATGCCCTTGTGTTCTTTCCTATACATGTTCAAGATGTCCAGAAAAGATTTGTACACATGATCATCATTTTCGAAACGTTTCTGCAGCAAACAAATGAAATGCGATATATTAATTTCAAACACGGTTAAGATAAATTAATCAGAAATAACCCAGAAGGAAAAGAAATTATACCTTTATCTTGTTAACAAAACTTATAGCCTCTTCAAACTCGACGGTTTTCTTTGGTGGAGCCTCTTCCTCATCATTGAGAGTGATTTCATAGCCCTTGGGTAAGAAGGTGTTGAACCCAAGGATCAGATTGGGATGCCCTTTAAATAGTTCTTTAACCCTCCCAATAACACCGGCAGTATCAATCCTACAAGAAATTTGTTAATAGTATTGAAGAAATATTTAATGATTCAATCCCGCAAAAATCACAATTCAAATTTTCTCCTGGAAAATCCGAAATACCTTTGAGCCTTGAAATCTTTCATCACATCAAGGAACGTATCATATTTCTCTCTTTGATCTTGGAACATATCCTTGACTTCCTTCAGATAAGTTAAAGCATCATTGGTAGTAAGCTTTTGAGTACTACCACCTCCTCCCCCAGGGCCAGTACCAGTACCTGCACCGCCACCTCCGCCTCCATTGGTAGTTACTTGTGGTTGCCCATAGCTGTAAACCAAGAAACAGGAAACAGTGCAAACAATAATTTCCAAGTAAACTCACAACCCAGGAAGAAATTGGTTTAACTATGCCAACTATACTAGTTATTGTGCCTAACTAACCCCCCCCCCCCCCAACATGCGGTGTGGAAACAGACGCAGTTAATTGGCCGAATTCAGATATTCGACAGCATCCAGACAAGCTCAAAAGAAGGCGTGGAAAATCTAGAGAGGTAAATCTTGCCAAAACAACATACAAAACGCCAGAACAACACATAAAGCAGGATACTTTATTGGCAGTATACATTTCCCCAATTTAGTAAAGTTGGAAGAAAACCTAATCAAATTCCTCATAGGAGGCAAAATAAGGCACTCCACTAATTCCACCCTAGAGAACACAATTAACTCAAATTCAAGTAAATTTACTAAAGATCACCCTAAAATCGACTATATGCTGGAAAAAGTCATTAAACCCCCGAATAATTAGGTAATTACTGGTTTGACACATCCACTAGCACGATTAATTAAACAGATTTCAGAAATCCAGATAAAGTAAATTTATTTATCCACCAGAATGTTTTTGAAAAATAAAATAAAATAATTCCCTAAGATTCAAATTAATAAAAAAAAATAGCTTACGATTCTCCACGAGAACCAAATGGCCGCTTGAATTGAGGAGTAACATAAGCATCATCTCTTAATCGCTTCATCACTGCAAACAAGAAAACAACAAATTCATCTAAAAAAAACACCCAAAAAAAGTAAAAATCATAAAATAAAAAAATTAAGAAATTAATCTTCTCCTTTCTCAACTAACCTTAGAAGTTTTCCTCAGAGATTCTGAGGAAACACAAAAAAAAATCACAACTTTAGCAGATCTAACTAAGATTAACACCAAAATCACTTCAAATACTTTGGATCAATCATTCTTAATTTCTTTTTTTCTTTCTTCCTAAACTATTTTACAATGAAAACCCTTAATAATCTCTTCTCCTAATCCTATCATAAATATCTTCTTTTGCCTTTCTTCTCCTGTCTCTGGTGTTTTTGTACTTTCTCTCTCTAAAAAACAACAAAAGAACAACTACATAGACAGCGGGTATGAAGAAATGGAGAGGAAAAGAAGAGGTCAGGAAAAATATGTATGCGCCGGTTGCGAGAGAAGAGTCTGCTAAAGTGCTAAATCTTATTTTTACGTGACTTTACACACAAAATAAACAGCAAAAGATTTTATAACCTCGTAACTCTAGGGCAGAATGAATTTTGCTTCGTATTACAATTTAATCGTAATATAAAATTTAAGAATAATTTGTATTTATTTTGTTTTGCATGTAAAAAATGTATATAGTCATATCAGAATTCAGAACTACTTGTTTTTTAGAATATATTAAGAATTTACGTTCACTTTTTATTTTTCATGTTACACTGACATTTTTATTTTTACATGTGTAAAATAAATACATTCACTATTCAGCTACGTTCTTTACATGTTATTTTTTAGTATATATTTATATGACTAGGATTAATTGATCGACTGATCGGTGAACTTAATTAAAAGTAAATGTAAAATTACTTATTCTGAAACTATTTTTAATTAAAGCCGTCATTCGATTTGAAATAAAAAAAAATGCTTAGGATAGATGGGTTTACTTTATTTTGAAATTTGGATGAACGATGAACACTGGTATATATAGACCAATTCTTCGTGATTGGGCCCACTATTAAATGGGCCCATGTCTGCCTAAGCCAAGGACTGACCCGGAACACATACCAGAAGGGTAAAAAATTACCTATCTCCATTATGTGTTTTGTTCTCCATCCCATGAATAGATGATTGACACGTTTTAGATTTTCCCTACGAGTTTCACTATTTCTTTTAATTTATAATTTATAATTAAAAAATCTAACTAAGTTAATTTTTTATTTGTGAGAATATAGAATGAGATATCGAACGAGGATATAAGATTTTTAGCCAGTATAAAAGAGCAAAAAAATTTCTGTCCTCATTCTATATTCCGTTCATGTCCCCGCAAATAGATGATTGACATATATCTATTTTTTTAGATTATAATTTTTTTAATTAAAAAATTACAACATACAAATTTTGTATTAGTAACAAAAGGAATAAGATGAATTTAACAGAAATTCCTACGGGTAAGAAGGGTTTAGAATAACAATAAGGGTTATATAGTACCTGTCTCGTATTGTACTATATTTTGCTTCTTTGGCACTGTAACTTTTTGCTAACAACCCTAGATCTTCTTACCGAGATTTGGTAACTATGGATTTTGTACTATTTACATTAATTTATTTATATAATTAAGAAAAAATGGTTCTTTACCCAGATCCCCAATCATCGGAATATGATTGTAATTGTCCTCTTCTTCAATTAAGATATTTTATCAAGTACAAATTGGGAAATATACCTACTGCTATCTGTCAAAACAGAATTTACCATATCTTTCTTACCCAGAATGACAAAAACAAGTACATAAATTTATTTATTTACAGTAATAAAGAAAGAAAGATTTAGGTAGTCGTGATTGGATCTTTCTGATTCCCCTCCCAATTTGTTTGGTACTACTAATAAATAAATAATGTACCTTCATTTTGAACAGTTCAACGGACTCTTCAAATCTTTACATTTATTTTTTGGCCAAGTTATCTTTGCATTGATTATGTAGTATAATAA
>JAOWBF010000034.1:1721945-1736896 GCA_028566175.1 Vinca major
CTTCCTGTGTACTGTAAAGTGCTGTGTATTGGATGGGTTCCCCCTTGATCTTTAGCTTCAAATTTGTCCCTACCCAACGCCTTCTGTCTACAGGGAGCAAAAAGAAAATTAAGTCTTAAACCTGATTTATTGGAACAATATGTGTAGATGCTGTTACTATACCATAATATGTGTTTTCTTTTCACTAGGTTAGTCTTTCACATTTTGGTTTCAAAATGTATTGAGCTTTAATGCACATTGTGCAGGTTTATACTGTTGGGCCCGAGTATGCACATGCAGAAGCAAGGAAATCTCCTGTTGTTGATGGTGTTGTTATGAGAAATCTTGATGGGAAAGAAGTAAGTTAATCCTACACGAGTTTCTAGAGAATTATGTTGACATTTTTGTCCCTTTTCTCGCCCCTTCCTGTCGTGTCCACGTTTTTGAGAGATGTGGTAAAAGATATGAGGATTGCATTGTTTATATTGATGTCCCTGAGGGTTGATGGAAATTGGAAAAGAATTAGAAAATGATGGCTGGTCTACCGTCTTGAGATTAGGCTTGACATGACAATTTGGAGAACCACCTCTTACGGCATAAAAGTAAATAACAGTTAAAGTCACCTTCCAGAATTGACATTTTAAAGTATTAAATATGTAAGTTACTTTTTCTTAACAGTTATAAGCTATTGAAGCATTTACATTTTGTCAAACTGGAGTCCTATGTTTAGATCCAGTTGCCACCCCTTAGTAAAAGGTGTAAATTCTGCACGTGTTGGATGTGCTAGTCAAAATGTTTTTATAGCCACCGGTCAGGGGTTATTGTCCGTGTGTCAATGAATAAATAACGCACCCTTCCAACAGTTTAAGCTTTTGGACAAGGTGGGAGTTCAACAAACTTAACGTGAAAGTAAATATGAATCTTCAAAATCTCTTAGTCTTTTTCGGAGTTGGTTTTAGACATGCGAGCGAGACATGTATGCCTTAACTTGTTTTTTTCTTTCTTTCTTGTTACACACCTAACAGCTCAGACCTCCAATTAATTTATCCTAAAGTCATGATTTTTCTTTCTTGAAGACTTTGTGTCTTCTAATTTGGAAGATTTGAAGATGTGCTACTAAATGAAGATGTGGTTGTCTGCCAGCTTGTTCCGCAACACAAATATTTTGCAACTGATAGGTTATATTTTGGCCTACAAGTTTGTGGTGGAAATGCATTTGACAGGATTTAATAAATCTGGCAGGTCAGGTATCCTGTTCTACTTACTCCTACAGAGAAGCAAATGGCAAGAGAGGTGTGCATGGCATTCAGGCAATCCGTAAGTCTATCATAATTCTCTAGAAGTTTGGTCAAATTGCCTGAGTTCCATGTAATAGGAAAATGTCTTTGCACAGTTTCTTGTTACATGTGATGTTATTTGGTTACCATTCTACTCCCCTCTTCCCGTGCCACCAGGAAACAACACACAAAAGAAGTATGGTTAATAGCTTAGTAAAAGAAGAAATACACATCTTTAGCTACTTAAGCTGGTGTGATCTGTCGTAAAAAAATTAGGGAAATAACTGGAGCATCCAAATATAAGCTGTTTAGCTGACGGTGGATGACTAGTGTGATGCTTCTTACCTGCTGGGGTCTACCCTAGATTTCTCTCCTTTACATTTCCAATAGAATGTGTTATCCATCCAGTGAAAGTTTCATATTCATAGTTTCTTTAGCTTCCACATTTTTGTCAATAAGTTTCAACAAGATATGAGCTTACCCATTATTTCCATGTCCTTTAATAAGTTTTAGCTAGATATGAACTTTTCCATTAATTTTACCATAATTATCCTAACTGGATTTCTTTCCTTACCATCCTTTTGCCTCCTTTTATCCTCTTTACTTGGGATGTATGCTTCCATAAGAAATTTGATATCTTCCAGTTAGTTGTTCACATTTAAAGTTCTTCTGATCGAAATGCCGTCATATATTATTTAAAACTTCATCTATGATTTTATCTGGTGGACTATGGCTCTAATTTTTGCACAAAGGGATATCCATACAGTGAAGAGTTCTGGAGCAGAACGCGTCCATGATCGGATAAATGAATTTTCTTCTTTTGATAATCTCTTCCCGTTCTCTACTATGCTCAGGTGTGTGGCTTTGATCTCCTACGATGTGAGGGGCGCTCGTATGTATGTGATGTGAATGGATGGAGTTTTGTCAAAAATTCGTACAAGTATGTCCTTTTAGTTTCTTGCTTGCTCATTTTTATTCTTCTGTTTATGTTTAGCTAATGAGAATTACTAAGCATGGTATTCATGATGCTTTGGGGTATGATATATCTTCTCTTCACTTTTAGTAGTGAAAATAGTGGATCAACTGTCAATTGCAGATACTATGATGATGCTGCCTGTGTGTTACGGAAGATGTTTTTGGATGCCAAAGCTCCGCATCTTTCAACAACAATTCCACCAATATTACCTTGGAAGGTGAATGAACCCGTTCCGCCTTCAGAGGGGTTAACACGTCAAGGAAGTGGGATTATTGGCACATTTGGGCAATCTGAAGAGCTACGTTGTGTTATTACTGTTATACGCCAGTGAGATTCTCTCCAGTTTCTTTTCCACTTTCGCCAGTCGCATTCTTCATCTTCTCTGTAACAAGTTCTTGTTATGTGGACAGCGGTGATAGAACTCCAAAACAGAAAGTTAAGCTTAAGGTTACCGAGGAAAAGCTGTTGAATTTGATGTTAAAATACAATGGCGGCAGAGCTAGATCAGAGGTTTTTTGAATCTACTCTATTTGCTTTATTTAATCCTGTGTATACATTTACAATTTGCCTTCCTTTCTCATCTCTTGACGTAGACAAAGCTTAAAAGTGCTATCCAATTGCAAGATCTATTAGATGCTACGCGAATCCTTGTACCCCGTAATAGGTACGTGAAGAATATTCTCCTTTATTTATATGCCTATTTAAACACATTTTAAAAATTAGAAATCAATTTTCAGATGATAATTTCTGCTTTCTAACTTTGATTCTCAAGGGAAGACCAATTCAGTAGCATGCATACTGTTTCTTCCTTTTCCCGTGTCTTTTTTAAAAGAAGGCGAGCCTGTTATTATACTACCACTTATCAATTCAGATTTGAAATTACTTCATGGTGTAAAAAAATTTGTAAAATGTAGTTGAGAAAAAATCAAATAGATCTATCCAAGCAGTGAGGCTTCCATATATCTGCACAAGAAGTTGTTTAACTGATCGTTCTTTTGTCATTCAATTTCAATTAAAATTCTGCTTCAGAACTATCAGCAGCTATGTTTTTATTTTTCTTTTCTTTGTTTATTTGTCTTTGTGGATCTTTTGGTGGTTTAAATCTTGGACATGCTTTTTGTCTCATTGAATTTCCACTACGACTGATTAGAAGTGTCCATAATTTAATGTGCAAGTAGACCGGGTCGAGAAAGTGACAGCGAAGCAGAAGATTTGGAGCATGCTGAAAAGCTTCGTCAAGTTAAAGCAGTACTTGAGGAGGTTCATTAATCATGCCTTAACTTTATGCAGTTTAAGGTTCCATTTGTTATTCTGGTTAATGTTTGGTTTTTATTGTTTTTACATTTTTGAATTAACTTGATTCTAGTATACAGAACACTTTCTGAAGTGTTGTCAACGTGTTCTTTGAAATAAAGGTTAACACTTATTCCTAAATTAGGACCTACTGCAAATTTCACACAAAGGCAGCATACTGCAAAAACCAAAACTGACTTTAGCTGGCTGCAGACAGGTTTGCAGCCGCCTCAAGCAATGTTGAAAATATATTTTTAGGGGTTGAAGGCTGACAGATTAATTATTCCTCTGACTTTCAATCAGTCAACAATGAGGACATGTGACTTGTGGATATTTGATGCATGTGAGATGTGTAATTGAGAAGTGGGTGCATTACACAATCTGCAATTCAGACCTTTCCCTATGAATCGAGTCACTTATTTTTATCAAAATAAATAAAATCTGGGGTTTCAAAGTATTTTTCGGTGTTGAGCAAGTATTCCTAGTGTTACAAATCATGGTAATCTGTTTTCCACTTGAAGCAAAAGATTGCAGTTTTCCTAACTTTTCATGATAGACTTCTATAAAATTAAGTTATACTTCTTTTAAGTCACGTCTGTCTGATGCTTTAAAACAAGTCTTTTGTTCTAATTGTAGCTTCTATCTTTTTTTAACATCTTGTTTGGACACAAGATCTTGTTCAGAGATCTTCTGGCAATTAATATCATGGAAAGGAAAAGGAAAGGTTGCAGCCTCCCCTTTGCTTTAGATATCTTAAAATGCTTTGTCAATAAAAAGTTAAGAGAGTGGAATATTCCTTTCCATCATGCTGTATTTTTGCAGACATTATTTTGTTTTGGCCATACTTCATTATTGCTGTGTAAGATTAGATTCTCCATATCCAGGGAGGACATTTCTCTGGCATTTACCGGAAGGTTCAACTGAAACCACTAAAGTGGGTTAAAGTTGCGAAAAGTAATGGTGAAGGCGAGGAAGAACGCCCTGTAGAAGCTCTAATGGTTCTAAAGTATGGTGGTGTTCTTACACATGCTGGGAGAAAACAGGTGATAAATTCTACTTTCACCCACGCGTTTCACTGTATATATTTTTACTTTGGAGCAGATCATCGGACCCTGTGTGACTTTCATTTACTGGAAAATGATATGCTGTGCTTCACTTGGTTAATACTTGAATTGTCATCCCTGGTTTACTTAAACTTGATTTTCCAATTCCTTTGGCAGGCTGAAGAACTGGGAAGATATTTTCGGAACAATATGTATCCAGGTTAAGATTATTGTATTTCACAGACAGAAAACTACTAGTGAGATTTGCACAATTTTAATTATTGTTCTGTTCTTTTCTTATACATCCATCTTAGTTGAGAAGCAAGGTTTGGTATCTTTAGATTATTAGCTGCTAATTAAGATCCCGACTATTTTTGCATGCGGTTTCTGTTCCATTAACATGTTCAATGAGTGCGTGGATGGTTCTATCATTTGCTATATTTTCTAAATTTGAACTGATATGCAAGATGAACGCACTGCTTTGGGGAAACTTCATGATGCACTGACAACTTCTAATGGCAAATCAACTCCCGAAATGCTGCTTCTTATTTTTATCCAATATTGTCCGTCTCAGGCGAAGGAACTGGCTTGCTTCGTCTGCATAGCACTTATCGTCATGACCTGAAAATATACAGCTCAGATGAGGGTCGAGTTCAGGTTAAGCACAATAGAACTGTGAACTTGCATGCTTTTTCCTTTTACTCTATTTTAAAGAATTAATGATAAAACTGCCTATTGATATTAGTATGACTATCGTAAACTTGCAAAAATTAGCTTTCTGAGAATTTTATTGAGGAATTGCACTTGATGTTGTGCCTTTTTTTTTCTGTCAGATGTCAGCTGCTGCATTCGCCAAGGGTCTCCTTGATTTGGAAGGACAGTTAACTCCTATCCTGGTGTGTCACCTTGGCAGCTGAAGATCTGCTTGTTAATTTGCATTGTGTTACTCAAATGGCCATAATGTTTTTCGGGTTTTTTTAAGGTTTCACTGGTTAGCAAGGATTCTTCGATGTTGGATGGACTTGACAATGCCAGTATTGAGATGGAAGAAGCTAAGGTTTCTCTCTTGATCCCATATTTAAGTATATCCTTCCACAAAAAGATTTTACTAAATTGCGTCGGTGAAGAGTTTTAGTGATGAATAAGGTAATGAGTAAATTACGGCCATCTGTAAGAATTCAATCAACAATGCTCGTAACTCATTTGGCCCCTCTTCTCATGTTTTTTTGTATGAGCTCCATTTGAAATTTGCAAAATCAGTATGCTGCAAATTTAATGATTAAGAAGGTCCTGCTTTATGAATGTCTAGTTACCATCTTCTCTTTCTCTCTCTCTCTCTCTCTCTCTCTCTCTTTAAATTTTTATTGCCACTTCTTAATTATCCCAATTATCAGGCACGATTGAGTGAAATAATTACTTCTGGAGTAAAGACAGTTCAAAGTAGTGAATCAGAAGAAAAACCTTGGATGGTTGATGGTGCTGGACTTCCTTCAAATGCATCTGAGCTTCTTCCTGAACTGGTACCTTTTTTTTCCTTCTTTAATTGGGAAAAACCTTTATTTGAGGTACATGTGCACTTGCTGCCGCTTAACTGAACTTCCCCTCATCAGGTGAAGTGGACTAAGAAGGTTACGGAACAAGTAAGGCTATTGGCAATAGATGAAGACGAAAAACTTGCAGAGACTAGTTCATATAATATATTTCCTCCATATGATCAAGCTAAGGCACTTGGCAAGACAAACATAGATGTGGATAGTATTGCCGCAGGATTGCCTTGTGGTAGTGAAGGATTTCTTCTCATGTTTGCTCGGTGGCGGAAGCTTGAGAGAGACTTATATAATGAGCGAAAGGAGTAAGTTATGGGCAAAAATCATTAGTTTTATGTTTCTGTTGGTGGTGTTTTCGGAGATTTGATTGATACTACTAAAACAATTATCTACTTGGCCTTTTTATTTTTGTGAAAATTAGCTCATGGGCCTCCATATCCTCTCAAAAAACCAATTGGCAAGGAGAGGTGTTAACCCATGAGCTTATAAGTTATTCGGATCTTCCTTAGGCACTCGATGTGGGACTTTACATTTCAACAATTTTCTCAAGCATAACAGTTATTAACTGCCTTTTCTTTTCTTATTGTTTGCAGTCGTTTTGATATAACCCAAATACCGGACGTTTATGACTCGAGCAAGTAAGTGATGACTTCTCACTTTTTATCAGAGGCAGGTTGTGTGCAGAATATCATCTGTATCTTGATTCCCGAAATCCTTCTATAACTCGAATAATGCATCCTATTTCATTCTTGAAGTCTCTGTTTGTGCCTCCAATCCCCCAAGAGGTTTTAGCTTTTTAAATTGCGTTTGGTGCATGCAAAAGGGATGACTTTGTTTGAATTATGGTGGTTCTCTTGATTTGGTTTTTGTTCTCTTCCCTACAACTCTCACCTATATATTGAAATAAGCGTGAATTAGCTTGTTCTTTTCTAATATCAATGCTGTGATTTCACTATAGAATAATTTAGCAAGTTTACACTATTGGACGTACAGGGTGTTTTGACTTCCATATTTTTTAACAGGTATGATCTCTTGCACAATGCGCATCTAAATCTGGAAGGGTTAGATGATCTTTTTAGAGTTGCTCAGGTAAAGAAGTGTTGTCTTTGACATTTTGTAGGTTCTTGGATAAAAAAATTGCCCCTTCTCTCTCTTTTTAGGTTGTATAAACATCTTTCTCTGGGCCCAGTGAAAATGCACTAGTTATTCCAAAGCTAGCTTAGCAGTGAAGTACTTTAGAATAAGACTTATGTCCCCACTCTGGTAAGAGTTCCATGGGTAACTGATCTCCTTCCTACTGCAAGACTATTTGACGGAAAAACAAGTTGGTTTTTTGAAAATTCTTCCTAGTCCATCTATTCTCAGATCCTACCTAACAGAAGATAGTAGCTCTAAGAAGAATATTTTGGCGCATAATTTGATTATTAGATCTACCTGTCTAAGCCTAAATACGTGTCTGTCTGTGCATAGTAACGAACCTTGTCTCAAACATTGTCTTGGAATATAAGGGTGCATATATGTTTATGCAAATGTGTCAATTAATGCATTAGCAGATTCCATGCTTAATATGTATTGACTATCTTCACTTTCAGTTGCTTGCAGATGGTGTAATTCCTAATGAATATGGAATTAACCCAAAGCAGAAGCTTAAAATTGGTTCTAAGGTAACTCTATCTAATGTTTCCTGTTGTTTATACTATCTTTTTCTTCCTCATCGAGGGCTAAAAGTATGTAATTCATCAAGTAGAGAAAAATCAGATTTGTTAAGCAGGATCCAGATTTCTCCAACTACATTTAGACTACATTTCTAGAAGCCCAGAAAATTATTGTTAATGAACAATTGCTCCATTTTTATTGAGAATCAACCTGCTGAAATCTATTATCTTCTGTTGTTATCCTAGTTAATTTATAAACATTGCCAGTTATTTAATCGTATCTATTATGTTACATTGGATCTCTTCACATGTGAATGTGGAATTTCATGTTTTGTCAGGTTGCTAGGTGCCTGTTGGGTAAGATTTTAATTGATCTGAGAAATACTCGTGAAGAAGCTCTCAGTGTAGCTGGATTGAAGAGTTGTCCGGACGACCAATCAACTGTTGGTATCAGTCGGAAGGATGATACTGATACACCCAAGAAAAAAGGAAAGGATGATACAGATATCCAATCAAAGTCTAGCACTAGGAACGAAGACACTAGGAGGACCAGTTTCACAGGTGAAAAACCAATAAATCAGGAGGAGGATGACGGTAAAGAGACTGAATACCGTTTGGACCCAAAGTAATTATTTGATCTCTTTGGCAACTCTGTTAGACAATGTGCACCTTTTTTTTGGGAAAAATACTTTCAAACAAAGCTCTTATTAGAGTTATCATAAGCTTTTGAGAAATTAAAGAATATGTGATTAGGCTATCCAGTTATGCTGATCCGTTTGGCTTCTTTTGTTAGATATGCCAACGTAAAAACTCCTGAACGACATGTCAGAACACGTCTTTACTTCACATCGGTGAGTAAATAATAACTATTTGTTACGTTGGTCCTTAATTGAGTCTTTGTGATAAAGTTTTCTTAAGGAAGTGTCATCATGATGTGCTGTTCTCTCATATTCATGATCTTGTCTGTGCCTGAGCTTAAAAGTATATTAGCCATCTAAATGGCAGTGATTTTTCCTTTTCTTTTTTTGGGTGGGGGTGGGGGTGGGATGGGGGTTTAGGTGACATCTTTTGACATTCATAATTTACTTCTCGACAGGAATCTCATATTCATTCCTTGATGAATGTTCTTCGCTATTGCAATTTGGATGAATCTCTTCAAGGAGAGGATAGCCTTGTTTGTGATAATGCTTTGGAGCGCCTCTGTAATACCAAGGAACTTGACTACATGAGTTACATTGTACTGAGGATGTTTGAAAATACTGAGGTTGGTGTCCTTTGCCTTCATTCTGGAAACAATTAGCCATTGATGGTTTCAAAAGTTTTTACTGCAAAAATATGTTTAGTTATACTGACAAGCAATATATCAAAATTTTACTTAGAGATATTCATCTTTCATCCGTAACTATATGTAAATGTATGCAGGTGTCTTTGGAGGACCCAAAAAGGTTTCGCATAGAGTTGACTTTTAGCCGTGGAGCAGATTTATCCCCCTTGGAGGTAATTCTTCCATTCTGGACATTTATACTGAAAAAAACTTTGAAGATAAGCGCGCGCGGGGGGGTGGGGAGTGGGTGGGGGAACTTTGTCCTCAGTTGACTTGGATTTTTTGAGTTTATCAAACATTTCAAAGAATGATGCAGATTATCTTGCTGTTTGGTTTCGTTGCAGACAAATGACTCTGATGCTACCTCATTGCGCCAAGAACATACATTGCCGATAATGGGTCCAGAGAGGCTGCAAGAAGTAGGATCATGTTTGACTCTTGAGAAGATGGAAACAATGGTTCACCCATTTGCCATGCCAGCGGAAGATTTCCCCCCACCGTCAATCCCACAGGGATTTTCCGGCTACTTTGCAAAAAGTGCAGCAGTTTTGGAGCGCCTTGCGAAGATTTGGCCTTTCAACAAACATGGAATTACCAATGTGAAATGATTGGTTTGTCCTTCCCTTTTCTTCTTTCAAGGGTTCTTTCTCTGTGTATTGTTGATTCTCTATGATGTAACTGGACTTTGAGGAGTTTTCCTTGAAGAGAAATTTTGGCCTTCTCAGCTTGGAAATTGAAGAAATCCTATAGAAAAACGGGCATCATTTTGGAATCTGTCTTGTGCCTACAATAAGACCCACTTCGGTTCTGATGGATAGGACACATTACCCAAATCCAATGAACTTAAATGGTCGAGTCATATAGTGTTTTGTCTAGTAAAGAAATACAAAATTTACTATTTGAGAGACATTTCTCTTCTCAATTTTTTTTGTAACTTTTACGAAATTTAAAACGTATTTCAAAGCTTAATATTATATATTTTGAGCTCAGAAATATTTTCCTTGAGTTGAAAAGAAACATTGGCATTAGTTGGTGAGTAAAAAGTATTTATACTTCATAGAGGAGATTCTTGAGTTTTGATGTTAGGAGAATATTCTAATTTTCCTAATATTGAGGAACATGTACATGGCATGATGGAACGGGCGCTTTGAAAAATCAACACGGAAGGACGTATTTGGGGGAAGTTGAGTTTGCTATATAAAGTTACCAGATGAATTTATTATTAGTTGAAGAACTTTTTAGTTTTTGCCAAATTGAAAGTTCAAGTGGAGTGTAATATCATTTCCTTACGTCCTCTTTGTAATGGTTTTGAAAAAACTCGGAAAAAAGAATGAAAATATAAGATTGGTCTACAAAAGCCACAACTACAAAGAACATTTAACATAAAAAAAAAGTATAATAAGAGCAGTTAACATAAAAAAAAAAATGTATAATTATTGTTTGATAAGAAAAGAACATTGTTTTTTACCAATGTCCTTAAGCATATATATTTTTCTTAATATTTTCTTAACATGTTATGAAATATTTTCGTACATAACACGAGTATTTAGACTAGACGAGTATGTAAACTAGACGTGACTTACAACAGCTCATGTTAAGGCTAGTAATACAGAATAAGGCAAGGGTCATAACCTCGAGATTCTACGTAGGATCGGAAGGGCATATAAGAATTGTAGTATCGTAATTCGGATCGTAGATCCTACTTAATTTAAAAATTATTTGAAAATATATACGTACTCATAGAACAACATGTTAATACAAAAGCACAAATTATCTTAATTGAAATTAAATTGAAAAGAGAGTGAGAAAATCAGTTTATATATTATAAATAGGGCACTAGGCACTAGGCACACCTAAACTGTTCTCGATTCTCCATTTTAACACCTAAACTACAATTTGTGGTTTTTTGACACTCGAATTACCCAAAGCTATCAAAACTAGCACGACCATCCACTTTGGCCGTTATCTAGTAACAGAATAGTATCATGTGAGAAACATGTGACTTTGTTCAGGGGTATTTTTGTCCAATTTTTATAAACTGTTATTTGTAGACGTGAATGATGATTATTTCACAATCAAATTGTTTCATGGAGGTCGGTTCATTGAAGGTGAATATAGACATCATGATGGTGGAGATTATCATTATGTGTATTTCTGCAATAAGAAAAAAATGTCTGCATGAAATTGATAGTATGTTAATAGAGATATGCCATCGCTCATCGAGATGAGACAATGTTGTATTTTTACTTGGAACCAACAGGGGATATGTGAACTAGTTTAAAGGAAATGTTAAGTGACAAAGAAATCATCGAGATGTGTTCTTTCATACATATCATGGAAGTATATTGTGACTTTAGGACAAAAGAGGAGATCATGGAGATATGGAAGCAAATGCCACAATTTCATATCCCAAAAGTTAAGTCAAGTATCCACATTGAAGAGATAGAAGATGAAATTTACCCAAAGTTCCACCATCCAGGCCTAAGAAAAAGAGACTATTGTTACTTCCTCCATCCATTGAAGAAGGCAATAGCTCCGTAAGCAATGTCAAAATCAGTACGCAAAAAGGAGAGAGCAATAACAGAGATAATGGTGTTGTTGAGATTGTGTGACCAACTTAATTATTTGGCAGGAAAACACAAGTGGTGAAGAAAATGTGCATGATCAAGGACATCCAATTGATCAGCAGCCCACTTTGACCCGGGAAAGTGTTGTGGTAGAAGATAGAATGTCTCAAATGGAAATTGATGATTTGTTGAAGTCTTATGTGAGAAATGATGAAGTTTAAGAATTGTACAAAAATACCCTTCAAAAAGTCACATGATGCCATTTCTTACTAGATAACGGTCAAAGTGGATGGTTGTACTAGTTTGAACAGCTTTGGGTAATTCAAGTGTCAAAAAAATCACAAATGGTAGTTTAATTATTAAAATGGAGAATTGAGAATAATTTAAGTGTACCTAGTGCTTTTTGTCCTAATAAGTATTATATAATTATATAAGCTTTAAAATGATATGCAAATAAATCGGTTAAAATGAAATTTTAGCATCTCATAAACACTCCAATTGCATTCACAATCGGATAAACTACATGTCATGTTTATAACATTAATTATTTAATTGAATAACTTCATCAATCAAATTCAACGTCGTTATTCCGAAATCCATTTGATAGCGGAGAATAAATTCATAGACAAAAAAATCTAATACAAAAATGTAAATTGGAGTTGAGGCTTGAGTTGAGAATATTGAACTTTAAAAAAGCCCCAAGAAGCTGCAAGGTGTAGTAGAGTTTGAGACTTTGAGTTAAGAAAAATAATATAAAGAATTTTTTTACAGCCTTAGTTTAAAATATAAAGCAATAATTCTTTTAAAAAAAATAGACCCGAAAGAGAAAATAGTTGACTCGTAAGATCGTACGATTCTGAGTCTGATCACACAAGTTTACACCGATCCTATGTCATAAATTAATTTGAATTAGACCTGACAAACACAACTGCTGTTAGAAGAAGAGTCAAATACATGACTTGGACTCTGCAATTGACATTAACTGACAAAGTAAAAATATTTCGAAATAGAACAGTCAAGAGTCAAAATAGAGTGTTCTGGAAATGGGTAAAGTACTCCGCTTCAAACATTGTCCATATTTGAGGTTTAGGAGTGTGTTTTCAGACAAACAAGAAAATAATGGTACTTACGAGAAGCAAGAAATTCTCACATACTCATAAACTGCGAGAAAAGTAAATCAAAGTAACCCATAACAACAAAACAAGCTAAGAACATGTCAAAACCAAAGCAAATAATGCAACTGGTATTATCCATATATCAGCAGTTTTATAAGAACAGCCAAATTGTAAAGCATTAATCAACATTAGACATATTCCATCTCCTTTTGTTGAATTAATCATATATCAAGATCAAGCAGCAAATTTAGGGGCTTCCCTGTGCTTGAGAATCTTCTTCTCCAACTCATCTTTCTTAGCTCCAACCACCCTATCAACTTCCTTCCCTTGCTTCAGCAACACAAATGTTGGCATAGCTTGAACCCCATGCTCTTTAGCCACATCCTACAATGTCAAAATCTATCCATTCAATCTCTTAAATTCCTTTCATTGTAACCAAATTTTAAAACACTCATGGGTTTCCAGTACATTGTTTAGTATACTAATAAAATTATCATATAATTATTACAATTCCAAGTCCATGAATTCACTTTGGTTCAATAGTGTTGTTGCTTGTGGAGCAGTTTTACGAGTGTACTAAACAATTTATATGTAAAGAAATTTTATTGGTGTACTAAACAATTACAATCGACACGTGGCACGAATTTATTGATATACTAAAAAATATACTCGTGCAATCTTATTAGATAATAAATTAGAACATTCGAGTCAATTTTCAATGAAAGATAGAGAATCAAAGTGCGTACAGAAAGCTGATCCACATCGATCTTAGCAAAATCGACGTCCGTAAATTTCTCAGCCATGTCCTTGACGGCAGGTTCCATGAACTTGCACGGTCCACACCACGATGCCGTGAAGTCAACCACAATCTATTCAATCAGATCGGTAAATCTAATGAAGTTAGAAACGCTAAGACAAGACAGAAGGATTTGAGCTTCAATTACAGAGTAATCATAAACATAATAAATTGAATTTTAAAAAAGCGAACCAATTTGTTCAACTGCTTAGATTCGTTGAAGTGGAGACTCCACCGATTGGAGGAGTTGAAAGCTATCACGCGTGACGGCTCGGATGAATCGGCCTCTCCGGTGGAAGCCTCAGCCGAACCGCCGCTGAAAATACCTGATAGAACCGCTCCCATGATTGTCGTCAACTACTTTCCTCTCCCTTGTGGTCAAACAAATCGCATTTGGACTTGGAGGCCCTTCTGTCTAATGTGTGCCGTGGATTTTGTAAACGGGTGGGCCTATGCGGAGAACCCGCATCGTTAGATTAACCCACCCGTATACTCAATACACCACTTACGGGAATAAATAGCCAAATTAGTCATCAAGTAACTTTCGCTCTGCCACTTTCAACATTTTCAAGTTTTTTTAAATCTTTTTGGTCATCAATTTATTTAGCCACTTTCATCTCCAAAGATTTTACGAGCAACCATTTTGATTATCAAATTATTTTCTAACAGCCACTTGCATCATTTTTAACTTTTTTATTTTTCTTGATCCCCAAAATTTTTACGAGCAGCTATTTTTTACGAACAGTAAATGAATTTTAAGATCTTAAATTTGAGTTTGAGGTGATAGATGGTGATTTCACTCCAAGTTGCAATGCTGTGGATCTACAGTTTCATCAATTTTGACTGTTTTTTGACAATTATTTGACTGTTCATAAAAATGGATGCTCTGTTCGTAAAATCCTTGGGGCTGAAGAAAGTTAAAAAAAGTTAAAAATAATGAAAGTGACTGCTAGAAAATAATTTGATGGCTAAAATAGCTGCTCATAAAATCTTTAGGGATGAAAGTGGCTGAAAAAAGTTAAAAATGATGAAAGTGGATGTTCAAAAATAAAATTGATGACCAAAAAAATTAAAAAAACTTGAAAGGATGAAAGTGGCAGGGTGAAAGTTAGTTGATGACTTATTTAGCTATTAATTCTCACTTACGGAAAGTAATTTATATAAGTTGTCGTGACTGGGGAATTAATAATTTTATAACCAGCTATTTACTTTTTCAGACCGTTTATGTTAAGGATGAAACCAGTACTTTTAAGTTTGGGAGCGAAAAAATGCAACAGTATACCGCACGAAATGTCGGGGTAAATTTGATCAAATATTCTGAACTATATATAAAATTTATTATATCTAATATTATTTTTAAAATTTTCGTGGAGCTACTA
>JAOWBF010000034.1:1995508-2007688 GCA_028566175.1 Vinca major
TCCTCATTAACTATTCCTTAGAAATTGGAATGGTGGTTATAATAAGAGTAAGAAGAAGGGTAAAAATGGTAAAAGTTTATTAAATGTCCATTGATATTGCAAATGTTAACACTATTTTGGAAAAAAAAATTAAAGTCCAAATGTCAACACTATTTTGATATGGAGGGAGTATATATTATAAAAAAAAATAAAATAAAATAAGAAACATGACTTCACTGGCTTGGGGAGAAAGGAAAAAAAAGAAGAAATAGAAATAAAAAGAATTCAAACGTGTTCACATAAGTGGCAAGGGTCGTGGGAATCGTGCAATCATAACATGAAGAGTAGAGAAGAAACGGCTTGGTGCTATGAAGAACAGTGGAGTTTTGGAGTTTGAGAGTAATTTTCTAAGCAATATTGAGAGGACTTTTGAGTGGGCAATCCTTATCGGATTTCGACGAACCTTTTATGTAATTTGATCACGACGAAACAAGCTACAAAGGCATGGAAGAGGATTCACGTTTTAAATTTGGAGTTGGAAGATATCGTACCAGGAACGGGAGCTGATTTCCATAATTTTATTTTCTACGCAGTTCTGGTAGAATCATCATACAGGTAACGTGCGAACTCCAATCGGAGTAATCATTTTTTGTTTATAAAGTAGACTGGTAGGGCTATAATTTGACTGGAGGGATCGATATTTTAATCTTTAGATTTTCCGTAATGTATGTCAGAAGTGGATGGCAGAACCAGATTTGTCTTGTGCGATTAAATATTCGGAGCAGCTTCGACACAATAATTGAAGGGGTTCTGGAATTAAGTTTTCTTCGCGTGATATACCAAATTGAAGATATTAAAAGGGGCTTCGAGGCAACACAGATGGATTATCAACCGAGTACCCGGATCGTGAATTATTGCCCCGGAAGCGTTTCGCGTCAAAACTGATTTTCGAGTTCTTTTTCTCACCTTTATCTCCGAAACGGTAGGGACACCCCTACGTCTTTTAATTCTCGCATTAATTACTGCACATTAAAAGCGAATAAACTATTCAATTTACAAAATAGTTGCACGGATTGTGTTTATTGCTTCCGATATTGTATAAACTGTTTTGGGCATGATTTACTGTATTTGGGGATATTCAATGGCATAAACTGCTCGGTGATTAATTCTTGGATTATCTAATTTCTTATTGTTTAATTTGAATTACGGAATTGTCGATTGATTTGAGCATGCCTGTTTGATTTCAATTGTTTTAATTAATTGCTAAAATCTTATAAATTGTCTCTGCACTGTATCGGTACTGTTCTGCGGACTATCGAGTCCTTTCTGCAAATGCCTTATTTGAGTCTTAATTGAGTCGTCTTAATTAGTGTCATTGTTTCAGTCCTATTTGGTTTGGTCGACCGAGTCGTCGCCCCCTATTGAGCTCTTGTCTAGGATCACTAGTTAGCAGGTTCCGTCCGACTTCTGCTCTGCTCTGTTCTGATATATGACCCCGAGAGGTCTTCTGCTCTGTTCTGTACTGGGTCTTCATCTAGTGGGACCAATCATTAGATACGGTAGTGGTTTTGTGGAGTCCCTGATGGGGGATGATGAGACAATGTAATGGATTGAACCTTAAAATCTGTGCCCCGTCGTTTGGGGGGCAACCCGAACCCACGAGTTTTACTGAACCGTCCTAGTTTGGTTTATAACTGGGACCATTACCGTTATTGCTGAGTAGTAGTGAATAGATAACTGAGCTCATGTGGTGGGATTGTTGTGTCATAGCCTTAGCGATGTTCTAAGTATCTAAGACGAGTATGTGATTGGGTGTACCGGATGGGCAACGCGTGGTGCTTGTCGTATACTCGGTTATGGAATCGTTTAGGTGCGAAGAATGTTGTTAATTGCTTAATTGTTGCATTAAATGTGTTCGTCCTTGTTTTGGGTCTTTAATTGCTGTTTGTTTGGAGTCTAAATGGTCGCATATGAGTTGGGGATGTTGGGAAATGTTTTGGTGCACTTTTGCACAAGTTTTAAAACTTATATTTCTGAAAACTGCAGCTGTGCAGTCCACGGTACCGTTCTGTTCTGAACCTCTGTTCTGTTATGTACTGTACTGTACTGCACTATCCTGCACTGAGTTCTGAGTCTTGTGAGACTTGGATTGAGTCGGTTGCATATACTTCCATAGGGGTATTTTGGGAAACGGGCATCTGCACTATCTATATCTGATTCTGTTGTATATGTTCTGTTTTGTCTATATATATTGCTATTGTTATTACTGGGTTTTTTTAGGTCCCTACTGAGCATTGGAGCTCAGTCCATCCGCTTTACTGTGCAGGTGATGATGAGCAATATGATGTTATTGCTAATTTCTTGGGATGGGGACTACACCGAGTGATCCTAAACTGCTAGTTTAGAAACGATGTTTTCTCTTTATCGTTTTGTTGAAACTTGTAGTTCATTTTTCAGATGTAATAACTCAGAAGGATTTCATTTGTAGAATAACGCTTCCGCTAGTTTTTTTTATTACTACTTATGGACTTTGAATAATGAACTCCTTTATTTAGTAATCTCTGACTGCGGCTTTGGTGCTTCATTAACCAATGGGGCACTGCCATGTCATCGACCCTGGAGACGGGGTGTGACAGAAAGGATGTGCTATTCATTGTTTAGGGTTTATGTTTGGTTAAGGATGATGCTTTTTAGATGAAAGAGTTGAAAAAATCATTCTTGTATCTTTGCCTTCAAAATATAAAGGAACTGATTTTTCTTTGTAATTGATATAAAGTAAAAGATACATTGTACGAGATTAGAATTGAAGTTTGAATATATGTACTATGTGGTAATTAAACTCTAAGACTAATCAACAATAACACCATCTATATACAACAAACATAAGAGTCATTATTGTAAAGATTAATTCCATTTCACTTGTACCAAATATAATATCATTATTTCTTTTACTCTCACAAAGACTTGTTTGTTCTTGATAATCTTTTTTTACATTATTTTTCTTTTCAAATTTGACAAAATGTCTATTTTAGTTAGTGATGATTTGAGAAAGTATGAATAAAAATATGGAAGAAAACAATTATTACTCTACTAGAACAAATGTAATGCTTATAATCAATCATTTGTACAAAACAAACATGTACATGAATTGCAAATAATACTGGTTTTTTCGCAACATTTGTGAAGCATAAATTATTATTATTATTTTTAACTTTTGAATTGTAATTCATGTACAGTTTTTAAGAGACGCATTTTAAACATCACAAATTAAAGATGGCAGAAAAAGAATTTACTTTTTTTTTGCCTTCAATTTAATCTTAAATATTTTTCCCGTAATTTAAGTACGTAGTGTATTTCAATTACAAGTCAATCAATTTATTATTTATTATTTTTTTTTTACCTTTTCTTCACAGTTTGCATTCCATGTGTTGCATTGTTTCCCACGATAGTCGGATAAAAACCAATATAATTCAATATTAGTAAATTTGTACTGTGAATTTTAATCTAAATATATACAATATATAGAAAGCACAATATATAATATATATTTTATTTTCACAGTCACGAACATGGTTCACATGTATAAAAAAATAAAATAGAGTGCATTTTTTAAAATCATTAGCATGAGAAAATGTACGTGCAGTGTTGTGGGGATGCCCACGTAGGTCAGAAATATAGAGGTAGTAGTTGCATGAGACTTTACCTAGTTGAGAACATTTTTAAGGATGAATATCCTGAAATTTTCGCTATCCATAAACCACTATGTGGTAATTAAACTCTAAGACTAATCAACAACATCACATTATTTAATTTAGTCTCACAAAAACTTATTTGGCCTTGATAATCTATTTTACATGCTTTTTATTTTTAGCTTTGACAAAATGTCTATTTTATTTATTAATAATTTGACAAAGTAAGGATAAAAAGATGGAAGAAAACAATTAGTTCTCAACTATAACAATTGTAATGATTCTAATCAACCATTTGTACCAAACAAACATGTACTTGATCTCCTTCTCAGCTGCAGCCTTTTCCTCTTTTCCTTTCTCTTCTTTCTTCTCTTTTTTCTTCTCCCTCTACCTTGTGAGATCTAGGGAGCAATCGATATCTTCGATCACAATAATAGACTTGTTGGACATGTCTATCAACAATCTCCTAAGTTCTGTGTTATCTTTCACAGAAGTCTGTTCAAGATAATACATGCTATAGTTCAAGAATTTGGTCATTGCAGCAATCATGATAGATTTTCCAGTTCCGAGAGGACAATAAAGAAGATACCCCATTTTCCACGCCTTGCCAATCCTAGCATAATAATATTTGAACTAGGAATGCACGTATATGGTTTATTCTATCAACGAGCTAAAACTTTTCATGCTATATATTATGTTATATCTAATTATAGTTGCAACCAAAATATTTCGCGGGATTGAATGCAATATAAAAGATAAAAGACATAATAAATATGAAAATGTAATAAAAATATGGTATTTACTTTTCTTACATGATTATTTTAGTAAAAAATTACTCCCTCCATTCCAAAATAAGGTTAACATTTAGGACTTTAATTTTGTCCCAAAATAAGGTTAACATTGGATTATCAATGAAAATTTAATGAACTTTTACCATTTTTACCCTCTTTTAACTTTTCTTTTGGACACAATTTCAATTTTCAAGATGTAGTTAATGAGGGTATATTAGTCTTTTAGCTTTAACTTTTATTGTTTTTAGGGATTTCTTAATTCATGTGAAATAGTCAAATGTTAACCTTATTTTGGAATGGAGGGAGTATATTGGAAGGTGAGATAAGGATCGAGTTAAAATTTTGCTCAAATCTAGTTAATTAATTGACTAAATCTTACCCATATAGTATTGCGTATAAAAAAATGGAGCGCCAATAGTGACTCCCATCATATTAATCTGATTATTATAGAAATTGATTGAATTGAGTCTAATATAAGATTTTCAATTTTAGTGTCCAACTAGCCTTAAATTAAAATTAGATTTTAAATTAACCCAGTACTTGAAGTTTTATACCCAATCTGAATCCAAAAAATGCTTATTCCTCGATCTGAGTTTCTAATCATATCAAAATTAGATTAAATACAATTCAAATACACATCTAATACACAATTTATGTAAATCAGCTCAACCTGAATGCAAAATTTAAAAGTTAAGCTTTTTTTGGGGTGGTAAATCGATGTCCGCCGAACCCGCCATCAACTGTGTATTATTGCTCTTTCGAAATAAATTCACTTTAAGAATAAATTAAACTTCTAATATTAACATGTCAAAAAACTTACATGTCAGAAGCGAAATCAGTCGAATTGGACCTTCTCAAAGCCAATTTTTTTTTAGAAAGAAGAACTACTCTCGAAAACATGTGTGAATTATATTTTCAACCGTTACATAAAAAATTCAACAGCCAAAATTTGTTTAGCACCATGAGATTGGGAGTCACGTGCCAAGCATGAAAGCTGTGAAAGGGTACAGACAAAAGTTGTGGAAAAAGGTGGTGAATGGAATTTAATGGCTTCACTTCACCTTTTTTTTTTTTTTTTTGAACGCCCGAAGGCGGAGCCCCATGAGCGGGGAGATGGAACAGCCCCATGAGCGGGGAGAGAACAGCCCTAGATCAGGGAGAATAAAGCTCACCGCAACGCCGGCGGAGGGTATCGAACCCGGGACCTCTCGGTCCCGGGCCAAGCACTTGCCCACTGGGCCAAAGCACTTGATGATCATGATTCCCTATCTTGGATAGGAAATGTGTAAGAAGAGCGGAATAAGCATTTATTGTCACTTTGAATAATTCATCAAGAAAATGTCACTTTGGATATACATTTTACTAACAGATCAAGAAAGGGTGAGACCTGAATTTGAATTCGACAATTCGACAAGTTGAATTCGATTTTTCATTTTTTCATATCTTAAAATACTGACCAAATTTGAAACCAAATTTAAATTGACCAAATTTTTAAATTCAAAATTTAATTTCGACCGAATTGAAGGATACATTTTTTGATTATATAATATATTTAATTATATAATATTTAATTATTAAAAATGCAATTCGAATTCAGTAAAGTAGTCAAACCGATTTCGTCCTAAATTCGACCAATTCAAATTCAATCGTGACCGAATTTAACGAATTTGAATTACCAAATTAAATTCAAATTCGGTCAGAATTCGGTAAAAATTGAATTTACTCACCCCAAGATCAAGTATTAAGTAGTTATTTTTCATAGCGATTTTGTTATAGTGAGAATAAATATTAATAGTTACTTTTCGATATTCATTTTAATATAACAATAATCAATTTTAATTATTGTCCATCATTTGCGCTCTCAAACTTGCAGACAACGAGACCAACCTCACCCAAACATAAAAATTGGGAATTATCAGGTTTTTTTTCTTTTCTGGCAAAGAACAAAAATGATTTTGGATTAAAGCCAAAACTGCTAATTTATCTGAGACAAGGGTCAACAAAACGCTACTATTCCCTAATTCCTAACCTCCTAAGGCACCACCAGACTTGGGAATCAAATCCAGTCTCTTGCATACTACAAAGTCAACAATCAAAAGGAAGGTGGAGCTTCACTTTAGCCCTTAATTCAAAACTACCGTTATAGTATAAGAACAAAAAAATATTATACTGTGTGCGGTATTATAAAATTACAACAGATGTTTACTCTAAAAAAATTGAAATGTCGAATTTTTTTCCCAACGGCTAATAAAAATAATGTTCTAACACCATAGCTGGACCGATAATTCAGACCATTAAAGAATTAATTCAGACCATTAAAGAAACATTCTTAATTCTGGGAAATTAATGTAATGTAATAAAACCAAAATAAGAAAGAATGAAAATTAAAGAAATTAATAAGTCACTTCCCATTGATCAACAATCCTCTTCCTTTGTTATCCTCAGCACCTTTGGTAAATGACTAATCATAATTCAAGAACTCAGAACAAGATTTAAAGTAAAAAAAAAATTAAAAACTAATAAAGCAGTAACTACCAATAGTAACCACCTCAATGTCTCTGTCTCCCTTCTCTCACTCACTATCTAAAATAGTAAAATTGCTTATTTATCCCTTGAGATCAAGAAGAGGATGATCCATTACCATTAGTGGCCCCCAGAATAATCTCACCATTATTATTATTATTATTATTACTATTATTATGCCCAAAATGGTCATTTTGGTGGTCTTCAATGTTTTTCTTGTCATTATTATTGATTTCATGATTTTGGTGGTGGTAGTGAATACCATAATCATCACTAATACCATTACCGTTATTCGTCTCTGTCGCCGCCGTAACACCGCCGTTCACGACGGCGCTTGTGGTGGTTGTGGTGTTAGATTGATCCCTCTTTCCAAAAGTGTTCTTATTGTTATGCATCCAAACCTTAAGCACACCTTTATCCACCCCAATTTCATCGCAAAAATTGGTAATCAGCTGTTCGTCTCTCTTCTGAATCTTCCACCCGACTTTATCGGCAAATTCCAGCATTTTATCCTTCTGGTCTTGGGTGAATTTTGTCCTGAACCTTTTCCGTCCATTCGAATTCGTGTTCGCCACCGGCAAATTGTTTTTGTTGATGCAGTTGTCTTGAGGTGGGCCCGCCAATCCCGTGCTGAGAGCCAGAAGCATATGTGGAGCTGAAGGATAGTACGAAGAGGAGATCGGCGGCGGAGACGGGGAACTAGGACTACTGTGGGGCCCACTGTTATGATGAGCTGGATGTGGAGGTGGAGGAGGTGGTGGTGGAGGGTGGTGACGGTGATGAGGTTGGTACTCAAGAGCTGCCGTTGTATTCGGAGGCGAAAGAAGTATGGAAGGCTCTTCTGGTTCACGACGGTGGAAATTGCGGTGGCAACCACAGGCGGCGCATTTTAGCGAGGTGGGGTCGGTTGAGGTGGCAGTAAGGGAAGGCATGAATTCTCCACAACCGTCCAAAGCATGACCTCCTAAACTTGCGGCATGATTATTCAGACATTCTTTGTAGGTAACGACGGCGGTGGTGGTGGTGATTAAGAGGCTGGTGGCGCTTGAGAACTCCGTTAGAGAAAGATAAAGACTTGGTCGGTTGGATTCGAGTCGGTGTCTCCGTTTCAGCTTCAGGGGTTTTGACGGCGGTGGTGGTGGTGGTGGCTATGTCCATGGCTGAAACATCTAAAGGTGAAAGATGGTTAATTTAGTAAGAGGTGAGGATTAAAGTTAGGGTTAGGGTTGGTTTGGGTTTTGAACAAGAAAAAAGTATGGAAGAAGGGAAAAAGAAAAGAAGAAAAGTTTAGGAAGGGGAAAAAGATGAAATGAAGGTTTGGGTTTGGGGAATTGCGGGTTGATGATGGTTATGATGAAAAGTGTTAGATAATAAAAATCATGATTTTGTGGTTGTCCTTCTAAACCCAGTTGGTTTTTTTAACCCAAGTTCTAATCTATGGTTAACTTTACCCATTGCTGGTGCTGGGGTTAATTTTGTGCCAATAAAAAATTATATATATATTTGATTGAAAAGCCCGGCAATTTGAACTCTTATTATTAAAGTTACCAGAGATGATGAAGTACGAAATGTGACTGAACATTTAATCCAGAATAACAACACAGCAATGTGTAAAAAAATTGAATTTGACCTATCATATCTAACACGAAGGTAACTAATTTGGAGGGCAAAATATCGTCTGTAACCAATTTGTTTATTCATACATATATTCATCAATTAAAATTCGTCACATGAATAAAAAAATTATTTTTTTCTTTATAAGTTTTACTATTTTTTTATAGATTATAAATTTATTAATTAAAAAATTGGTACGTATCAATTTTTTTATTAATGGTATATATATATGGGTACACAAGTTGGGAATAGAGAATTTTTAATCATACGTTACGCCCTCTTCCTACTCTCCCATCCCGTTTCAATTTTACACTTTGGTTTCTTTTCTAGGGTGACTTATTACAGGTTTGTCATTGTACTTTCAAACGGAAAATTCTATTAAAAATTATTTTATAAGTTTTTTTGTTAGACTGAGAGTGTCCATTGTTGATAACAGTGACTAATATTTCTCATCACGAAGCTCTCTAAAAATATAAATGGCTGACTATGAAATGAATTTTTTTTTTATTTTTTATTTTATAGATTATGGTCTCATGTATTCCCTACATATTTTTAGTGATTTTTTTAATTAGACAAATGAGAGAAAAATGAATAGTAAACTTTTGCACCATGAGGGAAGCTTGGATTCGGATCAATATGTGTTAGTGTCCCTTCGAGGACATCCGAAAAGATCAATATGTTAGTATACGTTAGAGTTTTCATATGCTAAGAATGTAATTGAATTAAATTTAACTTTAATATTTTTCATTCTTCGAATATATAAATTCTCAAATACTTATGGACATGAACGATTTTAAGGGGGAAGGGTGGAGTGGTAGTGGTTTCGATATTTTTATAAATATTACTAAATATTTGACAGTGTGGAAGTTTGTTTTTGGTTTGAATTTAAAATCTGATGATAATTTTAAGTCTTACCACGAGTGTTCTAATCAATGGCTTGCATTGAAGATGCTCATACTATTTTTTTTTTTTTTTTTGAGTTCTAACAATAATAACAATCATGATTATAAAATTGAAACAATAATTTATATTAAAAATAAAAAGGAAAAACTTATTTAGCCTTAGTCAACTGAGCGATTCAGTTCAGATACGGAAGGCCTTAAATTTTACACGGGCGAAACAATTTTTTTAATGTGAAAATAAAAAATCTAACCGCTGAGATTAAAATATTCATCAATCTCTTTCTAATCCCCGGTTAGGCAAAAAATGTCCAACACATTGTAACGCTTATTAAACAAGTGCCTAACCGATATTATCATGCTTTGAATACATATTTTATCTAATAAATATTATAAAGCGATGAATTAATATTTTATCAAAACAATCTCAATAATTAGAAGAACAAAATTATTAGAACGACCAAACTTTGTTATGTATATTTTTAAAAGAGTTATTTATTGGAGTCGTGGTGCTTTACTAGGCGCTAAGTTAAAGCATTTTTAGGGACCATATGTCGTTTATAAAGATACTTACAAATTACCAACCAATACTGTATTCACGTCGACAGTGAAAATTGAACACTTGATTTTTATAAGTACGTAAGAGTGTCAATCGAGCTTGGCTTAGCTCACGCTCACATAAAATTAGAAAGTTCAGTTCACGCTCAGTCCGAAAAAGCTCAAAAACCTTGACCTCAAATTCAACTCACATTTTAATATAAACTCGAGCTGAACTCATGAGCCCGAAACTATTGACACCCCTACTTAGTATTGGGACTTGCCCCAATTTTCAAATCAGAGTATTATTAATGTGTAAATTCTTTTAAATGCCCTTGTACACTATTAATCTCCCTTAAAATTTTAGAAATATTGTACCGTAACCCTCGAAAGTATAATGGTAACTTCACATCTTGAGTTCGCCCATGTCCATCACTTCTAATTGACAATGTCACTATTTTATTTTTTTTTGGGTAGAAGACAATGTCACTATTACTTACGTCAATGTGAGTATGTTGTCTATTTTAACCTCCTTTAATGTAGGGAAGTATTTATTTTAGACTTTGTGATCTTTTAACGAAAGGAATGTTAAAATTAATGAAATACTTACACTTGCTGACGTAAATAATAATACTATTTTTATTCATAGACGAGAGACATAATAATCATTTATATGTTCATTTAACAAAAAGATTATCACTTTATACATCCGTTTATATGTCCGTTTAAAATACATAAAAATTAAAAATTAAAGTATTTTTTAATTAAAATAGTAATATTTTTTTAAAAAAATAAAATTAATTAGTATATAAATCATATTTAAAAGACTAATGTTTATATTTTTACTGACAAAAACTGTCTAATAACTTTTTATTGCAATTAACAAAACAAAAAATGGAGGCCTAACCTCTCCTTTATCTTTGCGGCCTTGTTTTCCCGCCATGAAGAACTGGCCCGGGAAAATTTTCTGGACAAGAGTTCCCTTATAGGTGGATCCACAAGATCCAGTACACATGGACTTGAAATTGGAGACAGTTATGGGCACAAGATTTCCATAGAGTCCCAAAACGAGACGGCCCAATGGTTCTTTGTCGGGGCAAAGTGAGAGTTCATCTCCCACATTTCGATTCTGGAAGAAAGATGGGCAGATGCTGAAATCCATGAATACTCTGTCCGTGATTTTGGTGTCAATTTGTGGGGCGACGGTGGTGGAAGAAGAAGAAGAAAGTGGGGTGGGGAGAGAGAAGGAAGTGGAGAGGAAGAGAAGGGAGCGGCGGCGCGTGAATTGAAGTTTGGCGGCATGATTAGGAGAAGGGTGGTTGTGGTTGTGGTTGTGGTGGCAGCGGATGAGAGGAGATGAAGAAGAGAGAGTGGAAGAGCAGCCCATAATGTATGATGATGGACCATGTTGGAGAAACAAAAAGATTGAAAATCTTGGCCCAACCAAACACAGAGAAAAAACAGAGGTGATTTTTGGGCCACACAAACTGATTAAGGTGGGGGGCTGCATAATCAAAATATCTTGTTTCAGATAATGGATAAGAGATGTTGAACTACTAAATCAGACTTTGAATCTTCTAGTACATTGATTAGAATGATTCTTATTATTGAACCAAAGTAAATTTAAGGAAAGCTTGTGATAATTTCATTGATGTACATACGTACTAGAATAATCAATGTCTTAAGGATAGTTCTGATATTGATCAAGTTCATTAGATCTTATGGTTCAGAACTAACCACATTACTGGAGAACGAGGAGAGAGACAATTCTATAATAATGTGGTTAATTCTGTATCACAAGGTCCATACCAGAATTTTCCATGTCTTAAAATGATCGTGGGTGTTATGTAAGAAGTGTGAACTGTAAGAATTAAGCTACTTAAAACACCGGATAAATCTCCCATGCAATATAGGACACGATCTAATAGATCGGTGTATCAAGTAGTTGGATCATAGTCTCCTACCATAAAAATGGTTGCATGCGCAGCAACTCCACTATGAGAAATCCACCAATTCACATGTGATGTATGAACATGGGCAGTTGTGTACCATAGTCAGTAGCTAGATATGGATAAGGGGCATAGAATACATATGGTGAGCTACAACAATGGTTAAAGAGCCTAACATAGCTAAGTTAAGAGATAATTG
>JAOWBF010000034.1:2037540-2050058 GCA_028566175.1 Vinca major
CTCCTCCATCAAACTCTTGAGTAAATCTCACCGTCGCCGGCCGGCAATTTCTTCAAAAATGAATTCTTGTAGTTTTGATTTAATTTAATTTGGGGTAAATGGGTTTTCTAGAATTCTTGATTTGCTTATAAATTGAAATTTCATAATGAATGAATTTGCTTGGCAATTGATGTTGAAGACTGATGGAGATTAAGGAGATAAATGAGGATGGAGAAGACATTAATTGAAGAATTAATCCAATTTCATAATGGATTGAAGAATTTTATATTTTTTTTCTCATTTTACCCTTGGGAGAAAGAGAGTTTATTTTGAACGATTAAACACATCATCCAATTTAACAGATTTATGCCTACTTTTTAACAGAAGGACAAAAATAGTTGCCGATAAATAAGTTGAGAATAAAAAAATATTTTTTTTAAAAAAGGATAAATTGATGGAGTGAAAATAAGTTAGGGACAATGGTGTGATTTATTATAATTGACAATCATACATCTATATGGAAACAAATATCAAAAGAAGTGACTAATACAATTAAGACCACTTCTGTAACCCCACGTGAATTCTCGAGAATCATCATTGTCATATTATACCTCATCACCATCCAGTCCGGCTCTTATGCGGAACAGCTGTTTTTCGTACATAAAAAATAATTTTTTAAGATAAATACAGGTATTTTTAGTTAAAATTAGGTATTCGCAGAATAATTATTTTTAAAATTAAATAAGTATTTTTTTAAATTAATCTCACTCATTAAAAATTTAATCCAACGACTGAAAATTCGTTATGCACATACAAAATAAATACTCATTCCGCATAAGAGTGGTGATGATCACCATCTATGAACTTATTGGACTAACCAAGGAAAATTATCTTTAGGCACTATGTATTTAACATAAGGAAAATATTGGGTCATAGTAAATATTTATAGCAAATCTTGTAGTTTTTTTTTTCGTGAAATCAAATCTCGTGTTACTTGTACTAAGATAACAAGTAAAATTAAGGTCTCTTGAAAAATTTAAAAGGGAGAGGCGTATTTAATTATTATGCAATCGCTTATAATAAATATTTTAGTTTTTTTTTTTTGGTGAAACTAAATGTCAAGTTACTTGTAAAAAAAAAACAAGAAAAATTAACTTATCCTGAAAATTAAAATGTATTAAAATAGGGGGATACATATTTAATCATTGTATTACATGCAATCTCTTAAATCTTAAAACGTTTGTTCGAGTTTGGGTTTGAGTTTGGTGGGAGCTAAAAAATTGGTGGGAACAATTCAAATTCATTTCTTTTTTTTTCAAATAATCGTTCAAATTCAATTTTTTCTTCTAAAATTGGTGAGAGATGTTCAAATTCCAAAATTTTGAGGTCAAAATTTGGAATTTTACGATTATTTGAAAAAAAAATTAAATTTGAATGCCTCCCGGCAATATTTTCCCTTCTCCCGCAAAAATTCAAATCTAAATTTAAACCCAAACCTAAACCAAAATCCAATTCAAGTAGAGTCAGGTAAAACAATCCTCTTAAAACTGTTCACAAATCTTTAAACTAATACTACGTGACCTTTTAAAATATCATTATTTTAGAGAAAGTTAAAATTGATTACGTTCTTTGTCGTGGAGTTTGAATTGTGAAGAATCAATAATGGGTTTGTTCATCTTTCGCTTTCTTTTCCTTGGAGGAAGTTCCTTTTTCCTCTTCCGTATTAGACGTTCTTCGCCTCGGGTGGGTGTTGAGTGTTTTAATTTTGAGTTGATTCTTACTCATAGTTAATAGCGTTAAGCATAATTTGAGTTTTATTTTTTAAATTAAAATAATTATTTTCATTTACATTCAGTTAAATTGAATAATTCGACGATCATTGTCTTATATGTACCATACGGAAACCTTCTCTTAATATTAACCATACAGAGGATTTTGTTAATATTTAGAGGATTTCACCCATCTAGAATTGAGCTTTGCTACACGCTCGTAGCTCACTTAACTCGTTTTGTTCCGCACTTGTGAGAAACAATAATGAATACTCCCTCCATCCCCAAATAATATTAATATTTGGGATTTCAAATTTGTCCCAAAATAATATTAACAATCGGATTATCAATGAAAATTTAATGAACTTTTACCATTTTTACCTTATTTTTACTTTTTCTTTTAACCACAATGTATTTGATGGGGATATATTAGTCTTTTAGCTTTAACTTATATTGTTTTTTGAAATTTCTTAATTCATGAGAAATAGTCAAATGTTAACATTATCCGAATATGCCCCGTGGTCGAAAACAAGAAATTATTCAATTAAAATATACCGATTTTTTTGGAGTATTCTCCTAAAAATAAAACCTGATTGCCCTTGCTTCCCAATATGCTTTCTCCACTTTTTCTTGTCCGAAATTTTATTCTTGATGAGATAGTTTACGAAGTCGAAGCTTGCCCGGAAAAACAGCCTATCTAGGTTAATAATTTTAAGTCCCAATTATCTGCAACTTGATGAAATCAGTGAAGGACAAGGATGCCATGTTTGTGAGTAGAAAATGACATATAACTATGGTACTCATTGCATTTTAAGGAAAGAATAAAAAGAAAAAGGAAATTACGTTCTTCTTTTACTTAATGTGGTTATGCATGATTTCAAATGTCTATATATCTTTGTGCTACATATGAAACTAATTTACAAAGAGTTTACATAGGTGGGCTTGGAGATGTTGCTGGAGCTTTGCCAAAGGCTTTGGCTCGGCGGGGACACCGGGTTATGGTAAGTTTTAGTAACTCAAGCATAAAAAACATGGTGATTTTCCAAGCAAAGTTGTAGCTCATTCTGGTGCTCAGGAACTGATTAAACCATATCTGCGAGCTATCTGTTTTGCGTGTACGCTACTGTACTGGCACTTCAGAAATATGCAGCCAACACATTAAATCAAGCTGTATATCAATGTAACCTTAATGTTCTTATTAAGAGGAATTCATTTTATTTGTACAAGGTTAAAAATATTATGGAATTGTGACTTCGTATAACATGGTAATTTAGTTCTAAACTGTTATAGGCTATATATTTTCAATTGAATACTGCAAGTCCCCCCTTCTTTTATCTTTTTCCAGGCATTATTTGTATTGGTGATAATTGAGTTATCCAAGTGGTATAATTTTCCCTTCTGAATTTTTCAGGTTCTTGCACCTCGCTATGGTAATTACACTGAAGCTCAAGATTCAGGGGTTAGGAGAAGGTACAAAGTAGATGGGCAGGTAAGATACGTCAGCAGTATGTTGAATGACTTCATTTCTAGGTGTTAAGCGCTTAACAAGTCCAACATTGCAGGACATGGAGGTGAATTACTTTCATGCCTATATTGATGGCGTGGATTTTGTTTTCATCGACTCTCCTGTGTTTCGTCACATTGAAAACAATATTTACGGGGGTAATCGTGTGGTAGGTTATGTTTCTCAAATTTCATTTTCCTCCAATATTGGTATTATAATCTTACTTGGCAGATTGCACCTTACTCTTAAATATGCTTCCTGACAATTTTATTCTTCTTTCTTGGTTGTTGCCCTGATTATCAGTAGTTTGATGAGTTATATTTCGAAAATGCTGCTTTGGTGTTAATTTTTAATTTTTCCCTCCAGCATGTTGTACATCAATTTTTTTTTCTTCATAAACTGCTAATTCTTTTTGTTCTGTTGTTTCTTCTTCAGGATATTTTAAAACGAATGGTTCTATTTTGTAAAGCTGCTGTTGAGGTATGGACCCAATGAAGCTTCAAACTTCACATATTTTGTACTTCATCATAGGTCTGATCTGCTGGTTCATACTTGCCAATCCTTCTGCAGCAATTGATAGAAACACTAAAAAAATTGCATGATATAGTTGGCCTTTGTTTTTATTTTATTTAACTACCGCGGCTATGAAAGCATTTTCCAACTGTCTTGAGATGCTACTGGTTAAGACTTTTAAGCAAATGGAGATATCTAACTTCTGGAAGTAGTATGCAAGTTTAAACAGCTGTAGACAAAATGATGTCAATTGCAATATATTTATCTTTTTCCAATCCTTTTCCTTTTACTTTTATGTCCCCACTCTACTCCTTTCTTCATCTGATTATAATGTCCTGAAGTTATATAATATTTTGTCCAGGTTCCTTGGTACGTTCCATGTGGTGGAATCTGCTATGGTGATGGAAATCTAGTCTTCATTGCTAATGACTGGCATACAGCACTTTTGCCTGTGTATTTGAAGGCATATTATCGCGACCATGGACTAATGGAATATACAAGATCTGTTCTTGTGATCCATAACATAGCACATCAGGTTTGTATCTTAAGATCGTCATCCAATCTATTCTCACTCCTCATAGTCACCCCCACATAGCCGAGTTATAACATTTCTCTACTTGAGATTGATTTTTAAAAAACGTCAGCAAGATTCTGTGCCTCGCTCATTCTGTCTAAGGCAGCATCAAATTTGATATAGTATATACTATTCGGCTTTTGCCATGACATGAGCATTTGATTTCCTTAAACTGCACTTTAGAGTTGTTTCTTCTTAACATTCAGAGAGGGATCTGGATGTTCACGACTTCTTGCTTTCATATCAACTTTATGCATTTCTACTGCATCCCTATATATACTAACCACCTCTGGAACAATAGCACTGAAGGTTTTTTATGCAATTTACATAGAATCTCTCTGTGGTGGCTTATGTCTCTTCTTTCTTTTTATTTTCTTTTGCCCGGCAATATAGGGTCGTGGTCCTTTGGATGACTTTAAATATGTGGATCTTCCACCCCACTACATCGATCTCTTTAAGTTGTATGATCCAGTAGGAGGAGAGCACTTCAACATATTTGCAGCAGGTTTAAAGGCAGCTGATCGTGTTATTACAGTAAGTCATGGATACGCTTGGGAGCTCAAAACTCAAGAAGGTGGCTGGGGCCTGCATGGTATAATCAACGAGAATGACTGGAAATTTGGGGGTATTGTGAATGGTATTGATATGAAGGATTGGAATCCTCAGTTGGATGTTCACCTTCAGTCTGATGGTTACACTAATTACTCCCTGGAAACTGTGCAGACTGGCAAACCACAGTGCAAAGCTGCATTACAAAAAGAGCTCGGTTTACCAGTCCGGCCTGATGTCCCATTGATTGGATTCATTGGAAGGCTCGATCACCAGAAAGGCGTTGATTTAATAGCTGAAGCGATTCCTTGGATGATGGGGCAAGATGTGCAGCTGGTCATGTTGGGCACAGGTAGGCCCGACCTAGAGCAGATGCTGAGGCAATTTGAATGTCAACACAATGACAAAGTCAGAGGATGGGTCGGCTTCTCTGTAAAGACAGCCCACCGGATAACAGCTGGTGTGGACATTCTGCTAATGCCTTCGAGATTCGAGCCTTGCGGACTGAATCAGCTCTATGCTATGAACTATGGGACTGTTCCAGTTGTTCATGCAGTAGGCGGACTCAGAGATACCGTGCACCCTTTTAATCCTTTTGAAGAAACTGGGCTTGGATGGACATTTGATAGAGCTGAGGCGAATAAGTTGATCGATGCATTAGGAAATTGTCTACTGACTTATCGCGAGTACAAGAATAGCTGGGAGGGAATCCAGAAACGCGGTATGATGCAAGACCTGAGCTGGGATAATGCTGCGCAGAATTATGAAGAAGTCCTTATTGCAGCAAAGTATCAGTGGTAAGGATCACAAGTCTTCACGCCTGGCAGAAAGGATCTCTTGGGCACGTTATATCGGGGTGCTTAATCATTTCTGACCTATCACTTGGAGAAATTTTCTTGTCTTTAGAGGCCATTACTCTAGACTTTCATCCTCTGTATAGCAATAAAATGCCATGACTTTTTGCTGCAAACTGCAAAGTATATAAAAAATAATATTAGGAACCTGAAATCTTGCCTCAGAAGACCTGAGAACACTGTTGCCAAGGGCAAATTATCTTTTGCAGCTCTATGTACAAATACACAATTTCAAGGCACGGATCTTCTGTATCACTCCTTGCAACGCCTTCGAACTCCCACTTCCTCCCCAATTACAAAATGGTGATTCCATATTCTTTTCAGTTGATTCTCCTCAGACACTATAATGTTCCAATTATGAATTTTTTTATTATATCCTAAAATAAACCATAAGCATTAAAAATGTTAATGATTAAGAGAGGATCCAGATTGATTTCCAAGAGCTCAATCAAATTGCTTCATAATTTTTTTACCAGACATAAGCAACCGAGTATTTAAGTTATCATCATATTATTGATTTCATCAACCAGAAGAATTTATTACATATATTAATCATCACAGGCCAAAAAAAATTTGAAAATAAAAGAATTGTAGGCAAAAAAAATACAAGGGCCATAAGATCGACATACTGGCACGGACTGACTAAGGAAATTTTGATGCCCAAGACTTCATGAAGCCGATAGATAGTAAGACAAGATTACTCCTACCGATCTGTCTAGGAAACTCTCCTTTCCCTACTAAATTGTAAACAAGGTCGACCAGAGAGGAGGCCGGCAAAACCCTTGGATAAGCCAGCTTTCAACAGCACGCGATCTATTATGCTTAAACATCCCTGTGCAATCAGCAGCAACCCCACAAGGATTCTCCTCGCAATGCACGTATGTCCCAGCAGAAATTTGCCTTCTCTTGGAGATTGAGAAACTAGAGCAGCTAGCATAGCCAGCTAAAGATCTGCTATCTTTGAACAAGGTAAGTTTGAAATTCCAGCACGATCAGTCAAAAAAGGTTTAGCAACCATCCATGAGTAAACAATGCGTCTTCAGATATAGCATACCAGATAGAGGATCCTCAAGTGATCGGGCATCTGAATCACCGCAAGTACAGAATGGATAAGCAGGATCATTACAAGCCCGCTCCTGTACATATAAGATCATACATCCTCATGTTAGACAGAACCAGCTGAAGTAGCATAGAAGACATCAAATGAACATGAACCAGCTGAAACGGAAAAATACTCACGAATAATAAGCAAAATCAGATCTTTTTAGTTTCAGAACTAGTAAAGGAACGAACCTATACAAGTGCTCAACAAAATCATCAATTAAAACAGGCCATGCTCCTGCAAAGGAAAAATATTGCTTCATTAACTGAAATTAGAAAGTAAACAGAAGTAACAAAATTGAACAAGACAGAAAATCACTTGCATCGGAAAGACTGATTCCAAGCACACAATGCAAACATCACGTAGATTTCTTCATATAAGTAGTAATATTGGTCTGAAGAAGCAAGATAGAACATCTTTAAAATCAAAACTGATTGGGGCGCGATGACATTTTCTAAAATTGCAAAATTAAATGTTGAAAACATTTTTTAACAAAATAATGACTCTATGTAGACTTAGACCATTAACGAATATAGAAAATACAAGCACCTTCGGGGGTCATACCCTTCAAGATTGTCCTGTACACAACGGCTAAAAAACAAAACTTGTCTCCATGTATCTTCAGATATATTGTGTCGCTGGTTTTCCTAGAAAAGAGAATTATAAACTACTCAGGCATGTCAAGAAAAGTCATTACATCCATTTTAGTGATATAAAAGATAATGAGCATACATTTTAGCAATTTAGAAAGTATCTGCTCGTATGGAGTAGATAGACAGCTACTACTATAGTAATAACCAATAAAATTCAAAAGATTATCATGATCATCATCGTTATTATTTTGTTATACATAAAGTATTACTTGGGCGAAACCACTTCAGGTTGGGATAATTGTTATTACCTCGACGAAGTTGCACCACTGATTAAGCAGTTGAAACCTACCAGCTAAAACCAATTTCAAGGCCATGACAGCCCTGCTTACTGCTGTTATTTGCAAGGGAAAAAAATAAACGATAGATAATGTAATTAAGCTTCAATAATGTAGAAGAAAAAGAAAACGATACAACTATTCAATGATTAATGCACTTACTTATGTTCTTTTGACCATTTTCTCGGCAAATGAAGAAAACAAAATCATTGAATCGAGAAAACTCGGAGAAGTCTGACTGCAGAAGAGAAAAAGAAGATTTAGTACTATGCACAGAAGCACAACTAGAAATAACCACTTCTAATGAAATAAAATACTTAGCAGTAAATCTAATCTCAACATAAGCTTGTAAATTTCTTCCAAAATTGAGATCCTGAGATAGGACAAAAGAAAACTCAATCATCAAGTACATAAATCAAATCCCTTTCATTCAATCCTCTGCTAGAGTTTGCCTTTAGAAAAAATATCATCATCCTGTTGTGACATAATCATCCCAAAAAAATAAAAAAGAAAGGAAGGAGCTTTCTGTGACACTAGAGCACAAAAATGTTAGTGGGAAGGTCACATACCAATAAGTTTTCTGCAACACTCGAGCACAAAAGTGTTCGTTTCACAAACCAAATTAGTGAGATAAGAATAGGCTGTATTCTAGAAATACTCGCATGGACCCAAGATTTAAAAAACTTAGACAAACATATCTCATATGTGATGTTGACTCTACCAATTTTAACAATTGGTTCAGTGCCTCTCTGGAGAATCTACCATTATGTGACTCCTCGTCTGATATGCGACCTTCACTCCCACGAGCATATGCTGCTGATGTTATATCTGCAGCAGAAACTCAATGGCATTAATCTATTTTTCCCAACTTATAAAATTCAAAAAGTTGATACAGAATTAGTTAAACGTTGCATTAATAAATAGCGCAGGCATATTGACATTGAAAAACGATTATTGAGAACTGCGGACAGTATGAGTTTTAGTTTAGTGTTTAATCTCAAGAATCGGCTTGATTTCTTTGTTTACAATATAACTAGTACTGCAATGTTGTGGTCAGAGTCATGTTCCAATCACTTTACATAACGATGCTGATTTGTTTGTTTGCAACAAATGCAACAGCAACAGTAAAACACTTGATATTGGAAACACTTAGGATAAAGAATCAAGTTCTACTCACTTAGAAAGCAATTAAAAGTTCTATTAGTGTTTGATAATCTTCTACCTAACTAATAACACTAAGTTATTCAAAATCTATAACATGGCAATTATAATATCATTTCTTGCACTTTCGCGAATATCACCAGCATGCTCTGATTATCAACAACACTCGGCTTTTAAAAGTTCTTGCTATATCTATCTTTAATTAAACCATAGACTGAAAGTCATCAGCATTTTTCCATCTTACACATAATTCAGACAATTAAAGACTAACCCATGTTCCCAAATTTCCAGTAAATTTACACATAACCATACATTAAAATAAATGAATAAAAAGAAGCTCAAATCCAAATACAGCATGACAATTATTTAAAAAACAGCAAAATTCAAGAACCAAAAAAAAAAACAAAATTACAATATAGGCAACGGCGAAGTAGTACCACAATATAGGCATCGGCGAAGTAGCCTCTCACATTCAATTTACTCAAAGTTTAAAAAAAATTATGTTTAGATTGATTAAGTTTATATAATTTAAGTTCAATCTCATTTTACATTTTAATTATGAGTTTAGATTGAGATAGGTACATTATGTTAGTTATTTTCAATTAGAACAAATAATATTATAGAAATATTATATGTATTTTTTAATTATTTATATTAAGGTTATTCGGTTATGAGAATTATTGGGTGTGAACATAACTTTGTTCACGCTCAATTTATATAAGAATGAGATTTGAAATTAAGCTTACATTCGTTTAAATATCACTTAACATTTTTTTGAGTTGAGCGTGTTGGGTACATACCGATTTGAACCTATTTACTCTGAACGGGTTATGTGGAGAAGTTATAAAGATTGTCAATTAAGTACATATATTCTTTTAAGTTTGATAATTGGATTTTTGTTTTATATTATTTGAGACCATTATTATTAATGTGTGCGGCGCGTTTTTAATAATAGTGATGTTGATATTTTTATCTTATTTAAATAAATTTTAAAATATAAAAAAAATAATAAAAAATTTATGGTTGGGCCACCAAGAACTGTCAAAATGGCAATCCGTCCATACCCGCATTAATTTCTATCCAAAATTAATAAAAAACAAAAAAAAAGCGGGCATGCCCGGTTGCAACCCGCCCATATCCGCATTGCCCGTTACCCGCACGGGCATGCCCGTTAATACCCGCATTTAAACGGGTATGAAATTCATAACCTCATACCCGCCCATATGCCCATTTTGATAGCTCTAATCTCAATAACATGCAAAACCAAGCGGTGTAACACATAATAATATTGGCTAAAAAAGTCCTCACGATACATTAATTAAACTTTAATTGTTTAAGTAAATCAATTTCTCCAACACTTATATTATGAAATTGATGGAGGGAATAAGAAACAATCCATGAACCATATATAGGAACCCTAAGAGAAAATGTTCTGTGCGAAAGTCAATTGTTATATGCGGGTGAAAATCATTTGTACCTGTGTATATTCTTATTTCTGTGTCTAACCACTTAGAATTCGTTATGTAGACATTTTTCTATTTATGTGTCCAACCACTCAACATTCGTTATGTAGATATTTTTTATAATTATATATACACATAATAAATTATGAGTGGTTATATATAAAAATAAAAATATATACGAGTACAAAAAATTATTTGCCCTTACATGCATAGTTTCACAATAAACAAAGGAAACACACACTTTTTCTATTTCCTTGCCTACCATATTTCAGCTGTCGACTCCAAGTTTTGTGACCGATCACCAAAGCCATTATTCCATTATTCCCTGTTCAATAATTAAATTATAATAGAATATCCAGATTGCAAAGGAAACAAATTTTGGGAAAGTTTTTGCACATATTCTAAGGTGTTGTGCACGTACAAAGAATGACAATGTAAATGAAATAACATTAGTTTTTTTTGTCCTGGTCTAAATTGAGGTCAGTTTTGTCTTTTCCTCTGTCCTTATATAAAATCTCAAAGACTAACTAGATATCATGTGTGTGTGTGGAAGGATGAGAATGAATGGTTACTATCAATCAAATAACTGAAAGAGAATACCAAATTAGTTAGTTTTTTTTATATGCAAAACTTGTCCTAATTGGCATTCTTTGAATGAAATCGGACAAACAAATGGCCGGCTAGGACAGCTTCTTAAACATTGGTTTTGTCTTGTGTTATCCTTAAGGGTTCACTTACAAACATTTCATGCTAATAACCGGTCGATACAAAGCTAGAGATCACTCGAACTTGTACTCCTTGTTGCCCATCTATCAAAATTGTGTACCACTTCTTATAATATTTTCACTTTTAATATAGATTATGTCTAGAGTTTATTTTTAAGAGTTTAGGAGTTATCTTACTTAGTTTAGAATATACAAATAAATTTTTCTTTAATTAGAAGTTCATGCTGTCTAACTTAAGGGCTGTAACATTGAGATGAATGTGAAAAGTGGACCAATTATACTCAATTTGAGTTGCACGAAGTAAAGGAAAGACAATATGTTAGCCAAGATTGGAAACCTTAATAAATTCTTCCTGAGATAAAAAAAAAAACCATCTAGCAAATATAATTTTACTGATGTGAAGCTAATTAGGGGTAACTAGTGGTGTAATATTGGACGTTGGGTCCGGTCCCACTTTTAAGACACAAACAATTCACTTTGGCCTCACTTGTAGATGCAGGCCCACATATGCAAACAAAACTGAGTGAATTATGTATCTTGGAGGTGAAACCAGACCCAATTATCCGGTTCCACCTTTCAATTTTCCCTAACTAGTAGGACATGGATAAGGGTAAAATTAGACAGTACTCTTGTCATTTTAATTCAATTAACTCAAAATTTTGTCAATAAGAGTATTCATTTGGCTCTTATTGATTAGTCTGATTATTTGTTTTTCATTTCTTCTTTCCATTTAACTCTTATTTTCCTTTCTTTGGCCGAAAGTTACCAAATGCACCAATTATCCATAAAAATCCTCTCATGTGCCAATTTTATGATGCCACTATTTTTTTGTCCTTCCATTTCTCATCTATTTCCTTTATTAATATTTTTCTCCTCTTGTGACCTAGACCTTAGGAATTGCATAACGCTTTGATGTTCCTGAACTTGTTCGTAAATTAGAGATAAGACTCTAGCATATCACTTGTTATGTAGTTTATTTATCAGGGTGAATTTTCTGTGATTATTGAAAGATTTTGTCTGAATAATTTTATTGATGATACTTGGTTTTAGAATTTGGATTATGTCGGATCTCATGTTTATAGATCATTCACTAAATGAGTTCGCAAACCGTAACTTACTGGATTGAAAGTGCTGGCGATTTATTTACAAAGTTATTCATGTTGTTCATAAAGTTATTCATTTTTTACGAATGATTCTTTTGGAAAATGAAAATTATTTATTCTTAAGCATTTGGCTATTTATCAACTGCTTTAAATTGGAGATGTTCTCCAACATTTATGCATAGGAGTGGTGCTCCGGTTAGGAATATACGACTGTTGGATAACTCTTCTTCGCAGGTTCACTTAACACATGTAAGTTTAGAAAAAAAGCATTGATATATAAAATTACATGGTTTT
>JAOWBF010000034.1:2157467-2169417 GCA_028566175.1 Vinca major
ATATCACAAAGTATAAATTAATCAATATAAATTAATACATATCTATATTATTATATCACCATTATATATCAAATTAACAAATTAATAAAAATAGATTATCAAATTACCAAAAAAAACCAAAAAAAACATAAAAAACATAAAAAGCCGCTGACTCCCGATTTTTCGCTATAGCACCGCGACTGCGATGGCGCTATAGCGCCGCGATTCGCCGCTATATCGAGATTTCTCGTAGTCGACCGTGACGCGATGCCAAACCGCGGTAAATCACCGCGACGCCGCGATAGCGCCGCTATTCACAACTATATGTGGATCAATACAATTCTATTCTCTTCTCATGCATGACGTGCGTTGCGTGTGGTTTTTTATTTTGTTTTCTTTACATAGAGAATTATTTTTAAAATTATATAAACATAAGGAATTATGAGTGATTAGGCTTATAAATATGAATACACACGGGATAGAGGATGTTTTGCAGTTTATAACGACCAACTTATTAACCTCGTGTGTTGTATGGTTTTTTATTAGTCTGAATTGCATAGTTGGTGATGGTGCTTGACAGAGGTCGGATCAAGTGTGGAATGGTCAAAGTTTCGCAAGTGGAACACCCATTAGCCTAATGAGATTGAAAAATGAGATTATTTTAGCCTACTATCCATTAGATTTTCCGAACTGATGATATGACTAAAATGATTCTAATCGTTAGGTATTTTGATCCGACAATAACATTCTTTTCTAAAGCACACAAGAGATACTAATTTTTTAATTTTTAATTATAAAATCGAAAACACACCAATTATTTATAATTGTTTTATTGTTTACGAGTAATCTTGTTAGTCATCCAATTATTTATGATTATCTTACTGTGGTCCTGTTCCAGGATCCCGTCTTTGAACATTAATTTGATATATTTGGGAGATAAGGTCGAAAAACCCCTTTTTATGCTGCCTGATTTTGATTGTTAATTTGAAGCTGCAATCTGACTATTTTTTTGTTGCCATCTATTAAGCCCTTTTCGGCTTTGATCAAGAAGTATCTCACTATGACAACACGGACTAATCTCTTTCGAAGTACAAAAGACGAATGATAATTTTTTTCCAACTAGGTATGTTGTATTCGTAAAAGTTAAGATTCAAATTCTCAACCACTTGTTTAAGGGGAAAGAGTTCTCTCACTACTCACGCAAACCTGAGTTAAGTATTTTTATAATTGGACAAGCTTTGACAGTTGATAAAAGTGAGTTCATACAACAACAAATTAAAATAAAATAAATTTCTTGTATAAGATTACATTTGCTATACAACAATCATATCAAACCAAACACTCTTATCTTCATCATAGTAAAAAGGCAGAGGAACTGATTTAAATGCCCTGTAATTCTCAACATTGTGCAAGTGCTCATTTTCCATTCTACAAAAAAAAATCAAACATGGCAACATTAGTTGAGTGAATTTCCAATACTGTTTTTCATTGAAATGAAGTTTGGTTGCCAAATTAAAGTAATCAAACCTGAAAAAATTCCAAATTCCTCTACGAATGATTTCCATAGAGGCCACAACTGCAACTAAAGCTCTCCGATGGAGGAATGGTGCTCCTTGAAAATCAAGAACCAGTCGCATCCATACAGTCCTCTGAATCACATTGACTATTTGTAAAAGTATCTCATACATATTATTAGTTGGATTTTGGGCTGCAAATGTTGGAAAGTCAACATTATGTGAGCGGTTGGTACATCCAATAGTGTATCAGGTGTATTCTACAGTGTAAAGTACATAAAATAGTGTTTGTAATTTATCATTATTGTGTATGAGTAGTTAGTATACCTTACAGTTTATATGTACACCAAGAAGTGTATATAAGTACTAGATTCACGTGCATACGCTACTAGTGTATCATGTATACTATTTTGCGTACTTTTTACACTGTGGACTATGGAATGCACTACAGTGTACTAACCTACTGTAACAGTTGGCCGGATCCCTCACGGCTTGGCAATTATGTGAAGAAATTTAATAGTATATATTTTAATGCTTACCATAGCTACAAAGTACACAGCCTTGTTTGTTAGAAGGAGTTTATCTCTGAGCCAAGGATTCTTGGAGTTCCTTTGCAAGAGACCCCAATCTATAACGATATCCCAGTATGTGCTATAAATTGTGGTAAGTCCTGAAGTAGCAGCAGCTATGATTTTCCAAGTCATTCCTTTTCTTTGATCATAAATTGTTCTCATGACAACTGCAACAATTGTTGATAAATACTTGAGGCCATTAAGACCCTGCTTGGCATCCTTTTCACTCACCAGACGACGAAGGCACTGCAAAAATATGGGATCAGACAAGCTTGAATTGCAGACTTTTACAGGATGGAAAGATAGAAACTTGAAAATGGTGGTACCTGAACAAAGCGAAACCAGTATGGAATAACTGCAACTATAATTAAAAAGATTTTATAAATATCACTCTCTTGGCATGTGTTTGATCTTCTTTTGAAGTCCCCCCAACCATAATAGCATATGTAGAACTGTAAACTCCTTAAAGCTTGAACCTGGCTGGTTAGCTGATCCGCCAAGAAATAGTCTGGAAAAGTTACCTGCAACAATTAAGCAAATTCCATGAAAATGATGATTGTGGATGCCTTAGTATCGAATTTGTAGTTTTCGCGCCCACAGACCATATAAAGCGGGGCACAAATACAGTGCCATGTGCACCGGATAAGAAAGAAGCGACTTGAGCGGTATATGATGTTGAAAGGACAAACTAATATAAGAAGCACGGCCTGGTGTGACACCAATAGAGCAAACAAGATTAGTTGTGGACCGTAAGTAGGATACAATACCTGATGGTCTTAGTAAGGAGGAAGGGAGTTTGTGAACTTACAACTACCAGGGTTAATGGAACCAATTCAGCAAGTGTTTGATATTGTTTTGTTATAGGATCCATATCCATGTTCAGGTTTGAGAGTATTGCAGCTAATGCAAGTACAGAGAGACCTGAGGCAAGGAGTAGGACTTCTCTATAACCCAATTCTGTGCCTTGTTTGAAGCCAAATATGAAGGGATAATTTGCCCGAATACGCCTCCAAAGGTAAATGTTTCCCGCATACATGAGCATATGTAGGACTATGAGGCCAAACAAACTGCAAAAATACTAAACATTAAGCACATTTGTTGAGTCAAGATTCAGCGAACGAAGTAGATAACATAAAACTCCCTGCCCCAAGGAAAGCTAGTGTTGTTGGTGCAACACTTCCGATTTGGAATCATAGATCCCACGTTCGACACTCCCCTCCCCCGATAAATAAAAAGGAATTTAAAGAAAAGTGGATAACATAAAATCCCTGCCCCCAAATTCAGAGAAAGTTTCAAGTACATACCTATAAAGTGGGAAAATGTTGTCCATATACTGATCTATTTCTTCTTTACTCTTAAGAAGATCTCTGGCATGGATGGTGATAAAGAAACTAACTATCAGGGCAAGAGCGCAGCCGGAGAAGAGACCTAGGAAAAATGTGACTCTGTGCCTCTCTTTCTTAGCTTTTGGCCTTAAAAATTCCATTCCTTGCCTGCGATTTCCATTGGAGAAGTGTTTGATGAATGCTGCCTCTACTCTTTCTGCAAGTCTACTTACCTGATCATACAAGAGATCAACAAAAAGGATGCAAAGCGTTACTCCTAAGGGTGTAATTTTCTCGGGGGAAAGAAAGAGCATTTCAGGGATCACATTCGAACCTCATCAGAGCTCCCAAGATACGATTTCTCAACCATTTCCAGATACGATTTTGATGCATGTCTTGATGTGATCTGCATGAGAACATATAACCATATTATAGTAAAGAAGGTAAATTTTGAAGAGAACTATAGAAATTTGTGTTGACCAAAAAGTTTTGATCATACTTTATCATACTTCTTCATGATCTTGGAGAAAGCCAGTATATTCAAGAAACTGAAAAAAAAAAAAGAACGGTAGCAAAATCTTGGTCATATTTCAATTTGTGCACAACTTCATTACTAGTAGTGATGATTTGTTACCTGTAGCTTTTAAGAAGTCGAAGCTTTCGATGAAATTCAACCAAAGCCTGTATCATTTTCTCTTCTGCTTTCTTTAACTCATCCTTGTTGAATGACAAATCAGATTTGGAATTGATCATATTTTTCAGAGTTGAAACAGGACTTTCAGGTTCCACATTCACTTTTACATGGTCCAAAACTTTCATTTGAGCTAGCCTATTAGTTCCCTCATCCTTACCTTTCCCTTCATCAGATTCTTTTGCAATTTCTCCCCCATTCATTTCAACTTCTTGAATTGCATCCATCCTTAACATTCCTTCAAATTTTACACAACAAAAAACAAGACAATATTACACAGGAACTCGACTGTCAGACTATTACCTGAACTGCAAAAATACCAAAATCTTGAATGGTTGCTCTAGAGTAATAGTAGTTTACCTTTATTATTTCTCCTAGGAGGGGATTCATCTTTGATTCCAACAGCAGCTTCAAAATCTACCAATGGCTTATCAACCTTAATCCGAAGAGCGATTAAAGCATCCATCTGTCTACTCAGTTTCTCTGCCTCGATCTTGACCTCCTCAACCATAGTCTTATAAAACTGAAGAACTTTGTTGAATTCATGGTCCAATCTCCTGAAAAATAGGACCTCATTCTCTCCACCTAGCTCTGGCGCCATTAAAAACATGGTCTGGTAATATCCTCCCGAGCTCTCGTTATTCTGAACTGGACTTACAAGTATTACTTCATCATCATCATCATCCTCGTTGGTCCTGTTTTTCTTGGAAGAATTGTACTGATTTGTTAGTCCACTAAATGCTCTGTAAAGTGAAAGCCTTCTCTTCAATGAAGCTTTTGGAACAGGATCTTCAGACTTCGCATTCCACTTTCGAAAATTCAAGATTTCTTTCAAGATTTTCTTCAAACAGTTGTAGTCCATATATGCTTCCTGCCATTCTTGCACCATTTGAGAAGCAAATTCCTTTCCAAACTTCATTCTTTACTAATTTCAATGCAGCCACGGATCCTTTTCCCAGATGGGTTTTCAGAGATTTCTGCAGAAATCAATAAAATATTTTAGCCCCTCCGCTAAGTATAACTGCGACTGAGTAGGTCACGTGTGCCTCTCTAATGACCCTCCTCCTATCTAAATGGGTTTCAGAGATTTCTGCAGAAATCAAGAAATAATCAAAAGGGGTCCTGTTCTAATTGATACTTCAATATTGGTCTTTCGGATTTTCTCCGGTGATTGTGGAGGAAAGACTTGGACAACGTTGTCTTTTGGGGAAAACAAAAGATATTTGGAAAAACCCACTAATAATATTCCATTGTCTACCTTCTTAATATCTCACACCACGAAGATGATGAAGAATTGTTTAAAGATCATTTGTACCTATCATCTATAAATATATATCATAAACTGTACTGTTGAAACGTGTTTGTCAAAAATCAAAGTTTGGCTGCACGCCATTGCGTGTACTACTCATCAATCTGAGTGCTGAGAGAAGATTCCAAAAATCTTTATCAGAGAGCTGTTGCTGATCAATTCAATTCTTGGGTTTAGTCATTTGGAGAAATTTGGTTCAAGTGTTCTTGAATTTCAGATTTTTGAATCATAGAATTCGCCATGTGGACAATTGTTCTGATTATATATACACATAATGAATTGTGAGTGATTGAATACAAAAATTGAAATATATACCATTATTTGCCCATTCCTACCATTGTTATGGCTATAGTGAGATACTAAAATTTCAGAATACAATGAATATTGTTTGGCATTTTTATAAACTTTTATGTAATACTATGTGTTCTCTCTTGATTAATATATTTCTTGAAACACTTATTTTATGCAATAAATGTTAAAAATTACAACATAAGTTCGATAAAAAAATATGAATCGTTAAATTTTTGTCTAATAACTAAAAATTATTCAATATATAATGAATTTTAATGGTTCAACACCACCCGAAAATGTCCGTCTCCCGCGCAGTTACTGGCTATTTTCAGCTGACCTACTCCATTCCAACCCGTAGATAGTCAAATATCTTTTCTATTAATAATTTCTAGTTTGGTCCACTTTCCACAAACAAATTATATATGTTGGGGGCATCTGGATAACCGTACTTTTCATGGCCTCATTGTTTCGCGTTGAGTACAGTACAATTCAACTTGGCCCCGCTCTCCATTCTTTTTACTTCTTTTTTTTTGCTGAATATTCGTACTTTCAATAAGTTCAAATCTTCTCAACCACCTCCTATTCACATATCACAAAAAAAAAAGATTGGGAATTTTCTGTCACCGTCGAAACACCTACCGGAACCTCCGTTCACTAGATTCTAACAATTTTTTTGCATTTTTATGCTAATCGGACTAGATCTATTACAAAATATCAATTTAAAAAAATTTGAAGAAAAAAATTCCGATACGAGTTCGGTTAAAAGGACTCCGACGATTGTGATTATTTGGAAGACATTGATTTTGACATAAATACTTACTTATAAGTTTCTTGATGTTTTACTAATATTTATTATTTTGGGTAAAAAATATGTTTAAACTGAAAAAAAAAGTCGAAAAAAACACACTGGAAGAGAGAAAACTTTACTGGAAATCGATCTGGGATGAAACAGGCGCGTGCTGACGTTACTTGCGTTGTGTTACATCACCATCTGTTCACGCACCTGCGCTGATGTTACCCAACGCAGGATGACGTCAGCATGGGCCTTTAATTATTTTTTTGCAGGATGGTCCGCGTGTAATATTGTACCCGGTAATCGCTCCCACCGCTTGTCAGTATGCACGTGGTGGAAAAAAAATTACAATGGCCTGCACGCAGTGGGAATCTTTTTGTACTCCAATTTTTTTAAAATTTGGATTTTGTGGTGGATCTACCGATTAGCCCAAATATATATATATATATGTGTGTGTGTGTGTGTGTGTGTGTGTGTGCGCGCCGAAATCCGGTGAACATAGGCTCTGGTAGGTATTTCGGTGGCTGCAAAAGATACCCAATTTTTTTTTATGATACGTGAGGAGGAGATGGTTGAGAGAATTTGAGAAGAGAGAGAGGGGATAAGAATAAAGTGAGGGAAGTGAGTGTAGTATGCCCCTAGAAAATTAGAAGTAGTCTAATTGATCTTGTATCCTAATTGCTCTTTGTCTCCTTGTATCACAAGAACTCTTGTATTATATTATGATGTATATTGTAACCACATTATTCCTTCAACACAATATAACAAAATTCTGCAGTCTTTTAAATATATTATTAATAATTACAGAAATAATAATGTAATATATTACCAAATATGTCATTAAAAAACAATTACCAGATAGGTGTCTAATGGGTCGGGAAAGCTAGTCCCAGACCTTGCCCCGGATGGATCCGACTTTTAATTTAGGGTATACGGCCAAAATATAAATTATCATACTTTCCCTTATCGGGTCGATACCAGTACAAATTGGGGTTGACCATATTTATATACCACGACATAAAATTAGGGTTTGCTCATGCAAGACAATCTTAGGAAGTTGTAGGAATATTATGTCCCCGTTTGATGTCTCATTCTGTCTCATTAATAAAAAATTGACGTGTTAATTTTTTAATTAAAAAAATCATAAATTAAAAGAAATAGTGTAACCCGTAGGGAAAAGTAAACATGTGGCAATCATATATTCGTGGGAACAGGGAACCGGGGCACGGAATGGGGATAGAGGATTTTTTGCTTACAACATATTCAACATGATCTTTGATAGTTTGGTTTAAGGTCATAACCTGCGAAACATGATCATATGATCCTGTATGAACATGCATTATTGTGGCTTGCCCTGGAGCACTTGAACAATTTCATCTGCTCTTGATTGAATGCCTTTCAGATACTCAACAAGAACGCGCTGCTGGTAAGAACCGCCCTCCTGAAGATATACATGCACGGAGAGATAGATCAATGAAACAACATTATGGGAATGAAGCACTTTTATAGCAGGGGGGGAAACTGAGCTTACTGTTCGTATTAATGTCCGTTCAATTCGTTTCTTAATGACAGCATCAAGTTCCTCGAATGAAGTTTCCCCTTTACCAACATCCAGACCATCTATCAACAGTTTATTCCATTCTTCTGCTGGAGCTGTATCCGTTCAAGTAGGAAGGTTTACATATTTCATAGTTTCGCAAAAGTAAGCATGAAAATAATAAGGAGAGCAATGATACCAATAATTATGGTCTCCAGAAACTGCTCAGCTTTTACCACCTCATTTCCTGCAAAGGTAAAAAATATCTGGGATTACCTACTGTCAATCCCATTCCTTTTCAGGAGCAAGCAAAAACTTGGAGGGTAGCAGTGGAATAATACTTTGTTTAGGTATTGCAAGTCATCTGGCTACAATTTCATTCATTGTTTAACTATTATCCGAGAGCAGAAAATGGCCTGGTGTAAACAATCCCCAATGGTTTCTTGGTTAAGAATGTGCTGATGAAGATTCACAGGTGAAATAAATTTAGAAATTGAAACTTGAAACATAGAAACATGAACTGCCATGTATGCTAACTGAAATTATTGAAAATTAATGAAGGACAAAAAAGTGGTAAGTGCCTAATGGTATTCTACAAGCAACTCTAGCGGAAAGGCACCTTTTCTAGCATAACTGCGTTTAGACAGGACCCGTGCAGCATATAGTTGCAGGACTTTTTGCAACATGGCCTCAAGCCCTGGCTTGTCCCCATCTTCTTTGGCCTGCAATTGGCAGAGAATTTTATATCTGTTATTAAATTCAAGAAGCTAGGCTGAAAATTTTCTTCTCTGTGTCTCCGGAAGTTGCTAGAGCATCCCTCAGTGCCCCCAACCCATCCCAACACCCAGGAAAAAAATAAACAAACAGGCCCATATTGAGAGAGTTTTGCGAATTCTATTTGTGGTATGACCGTGATGGTGAAGATGTTTAAAGGCCGCCTCGAGATACGCATAAGACTAGTTTGACAATACAAGGAACCAGTGATAAAAGTCCAATGCGCAACATGGAAATTCAAGAGACTATTTCTATAGGAGAGTTTTTGCATTTCCAGAATCAGCGGATTGGAACAACTACTATGAGCAACCACAACTGATAAATCCATACAAGAATGATATTGATTAGTCAATCCAGAATGAGAATAAATGGGAAAAAAACAAAAGAAAGATAAAATATAACAACGGATGCATGATCCATCCAATTAAACTGTCTCGATAAGTTAGATTACCATAACAAGAAGCATAATCAAAACCATATAAAGTAATTTGAAATTGAATCAAGTATCAGAAGATTAAAACTTACTTGCCGTAATTGTGCACTAACTTCTGATAGGAACCCTTCATCCAGTTGACCTTCCTGTTCCCTTTGATTTAGTTCCTGAACGTTTCAATCAGGCAACTGCAAATGCTAAGTAACTATATAAAAGATTCTTCTTAAATTCATGGCTATACCAGAGAAGAAAGGAAAAGTTGAAAATTATTAAATTATGTTAAGAACTAAAAACATACTCTCTCCATGAGACTAATAGCAGCAGGGTCTCTAGGAGGCCAAGCAATCTCTTCCACTTCATCAACCACAGGCTTTAGAATTGCCTTGAGCACATCCGTAGCTGATTCAATTTTTTCCTGAATGAGAATAAAGAACCATGTTTAAAAAAAATAAAAATAAACAAAAAACATCAAAATTACATTATATATGATACATACTGATAAAGAAACAAGCACATTCAAGAGGGGAAGCAGTGAAGTACTTTGGTCTTATGGACGATATGATCCACCATGCTCATGACTAAGGATGCCAGTTCTTCATAGTCTTTCTGCAAGTAACAGATCACGGAGCAGATATTTTACCTGAGCAAGGACCACTGGTAGAACAATTAATAAACTCAACTGGATGAATTTAGAACCATGCTTTATCGTCTTCAGATTTGCAGGTATCTGCCCTAGTTGCGAGTCTTATCCAAAAGCCCTCATTAAAAGCAAGAATGTTCTCTGCAACAAGTTGTGCAAGCTGCAAAGGAAAAAAAATCAACGGAAGAAACCAAAATTCAACAGATGGAAAACATTATCCTATTTATAAGAACATTTGCATATTAACACTATAGACAAGGATATTTGTAGTAATACTAATATAGGCTTCATAATATCTGAGGTCAAAAAGTGAAGAAATGAGAAAAAAGGATAATGCAACAAATCATTAAGGATGTACTTGGATTGTGTTATAACTCAAATAGAAAATTTTAGAAGAAAAAAAATCTACTTCTCTTCTTTTTGGGGTGGCCTAAGTGTTGGCTTTTTCAGGGGGAAAAGTGAAGAAAAAAAATTATCGAAAAAATGTCTAAAAATTTAAGAAGAAAAGGATAATACAGTCGTCTTTGCTAGTAGAACAGCAAGACCTTAGGAATTTACTAGAATCCTCAAACTTTTACTATTTGGCACAAATTAAATAAGGCTAGAGTTATCATTTACTACTTATACTTTGTGGTGCAGAAGGAAACCTTCAGATCAGCCCAAGATGCACAATTAGAAGGACTGCACTAGTTAGTTTGAACTTTTTGGCACCAACTTTTCATATTTTCTTATGATTCACAGAGAAGACTTTTATAAGGATATGCTGAAGATTGTTGGACAGTGAACGATGAATTTCTTCCTAACAAATAAAACTAATGCATGGGGTACAAGTTTGAATTGTCATCTACCAACACAACATATTTACGAGCAGCAAAGTTAACCAGCATTTACATTTTATTCAAATTATTCTTCAGGACTTTCTGTTGAATATACTTTACAAAATGGATAAAATTCAGAGTAAACATTACTTACTTCCTTGTCACTTGCATTCCTCATCATATCTATTAGTCTATCTACTTCCACAGTCTTTTTGAACAATTCTTCAGCGTTTTCATTGACTGCAGAGACCAAAATTCTCCTGCTTATTATATCCAAAGAATTTCATAATCAATAGCTCTACCTATAAAATAACACTGATACTAGAACTTAAAATGACTAATTCACTTCACATCCGATGCTCCGAAGATAAAGACCGATGAATGAACTCCTTCTAATTACAAGAATATCACAACCTCTTCATCATCCCCACTAATATGCGTTCAAACAAGCTTGATTTTATTTATTACTCGAGTAATTTTTACAGTTTCAGCTGAGTAATTTAAGTCTAAAGCAAGGATTTGAATGACACCTCCGTTTCTGTTCTGTTAAATATGTAGAAGAAGAAAAATCAATTCCAAGCTTCGAATTATGCCATTGACGGCGCAATACAAACTGCATATATGAGCATCAGCACAAAAATTAGCAAAAAAATAATCAAATACCAACAAATTCCTCTGCAATTACTGAACTGAAAAAACAATACCTGGTGAGTAGCTGGAGCTGGTGACTGAAAGAAGTATGTAATGGTTGGTAGAATAGAGAATGTTGTCATTTTAGTGTTGGTTTTCTCTGGTGTTGTTATGGATTTGGAGGAAGTGGAATATAGGTATCAAGATCAACAAAGAACTGCAAGCAGCGGTTATACAAGAGGTCAAGAGCAAGGCAGTCAAACTCGTGATCCTACGTAGGATCGGAGGCATATGAGGATCGTAGGATCGTAACTCGGATCGTCGATCCTACTTACGTTAAAAAATTATTTGAAAATATATATGTACTCTTTGAAAAACATTTCAATCACAATTTTAAAGTGTCTTAAAGAAAAAAAAAATCAAATACTCAAAGCAAATCATTCAAGTTATTAACATGATTATTAATTATAAAGATAAAAGTACAAATATCATGTACTAAATTTAAACATGTTTATTAAATTTAATTTGAAGTTAACAAAATTAAAAAAAGGCAATGTAAAAGGATTTTGTAAAATTAGTTGAGATTATTGTGAAACAACTAAATTTTTCAAAGAAAATGTGAGAATTGAAATAGTCAATCACCG
>JAOWBF010000034.1:2174643-2186804 GCA_028566175.1 Vinca major
TGTGAACGGGTTTGGGTGACCACTTACCACCACCGGCCCGGCCCGGCCCAATTTGATGAATAATTCTAGAATTTATCTTCTTTTTTTTTGGTAAAAAATAAATATATATAAATTCTAGATTTTATCTGATATCAATAAAACTTTTTCTATCTTAATATGGATAAATTTGAATTATATAATATTGGACCATCATTTCTATCATGATTATTGTAATGTACCTGGTCAACACATTTTATTAAGGAAGATAATTTAATATATAAATTGTTTTTCTAATAATTTTGTGATGATAATGAATTTTTTTGACTTAGTTCGTAATAAAATTTTCCCAATTTGATAAGCTAAATTGGATAACCTTTTAAAAATTTACCATATAAACATGGTACATATCATTGGGCCTTGTTCCATATTTGTGTAAATAGACTTTTTTTTTTTTGCAGTTCAAAACTCTCTATAAAAAATAGGTAATAAAGGAATTTGTCTAACTTCATAAACATGGTACATACCCTTGGGTCCCGATGATGGCTCTGGACCCATCATCTGAAGTAGTTTGGATGATCTAAAATGTACTTTGGTTGATCTAAAGGGGGAAGTAGACACTGTAAAAAGTGCGGACGATATGAAGGGGCTCTGATCGACTGAAGTGGTCGTCCATGATTCAGAAATAGCTCACAGTAGTTTGTTCGGATCGTAAATTGGTCCGGTCATCTGGAGGGGTCATCCGCGATTAGAAAATGTCATTTTCAATTTACACTTTCCCAACCCAAAATGACATTTTTTTACCAGCACAAAACATACCAAAACAAGAATAACAATGAAATGAACCATATTCATCATACCATGAATTACTCGTAACGGAATTGACGTGCATACACACATTAGACACTACGAGTATGGTTCATGCTAGGGACGGATCCAGGGGGGCAATTTTTTAAAAAAATACTACTATTTATCGAAATTTTATGTGTATTTTGGAAAAATTTATCAGTTTCGCCCCCCCCCCCAAGAATTTTTTTTTGCCCTTTTTATTGCCCCCCCCAATAATTATTTACATACTATTGCAGTTTCGCCCCCAACACCAAATTCCTGGATTCGTCCCTGGTTCATGCTAAGACACATACAATTCCACGCAACTGAGCTCAAACATCAAATTTCGACTTGAAGGCAACTACTAACAGCTCACAAACTATTTGGTCAGTTGAGGATGGCCCAATAATACAGTCATGGGTCCAGATATTCTGCTTAGACGAACAGTGCCAGTGATTTATGGATAGATCTCATTTGAACGGTTAGTAGCCCTAACTATTAGGCTAGTTAAGGGATGGTCCAGTAATACAATACAAAACAATGTGAACGCCCGGGGTTCAACAGTATACAATACAGAACAATGCGAACAAGTTCGATAGTATACATTAATCAGGATGGATCCTGCCATAAAGTCATTCATATACAATAGATTTAGATTGGGGAGACTCTTAAACCACAACAACAACAACAACAACAACAACAACAGATATATAACATCCACAATTTGACATGACGATCAACCACGCAATAATGCAAATAAGATTCGACACTTCATCCATTTTCATTGTAATAAATATGTGAAAAAATATTTTCATCATAAACCATAACTTTTAAAATACTTCATTTCATAATTTTAGGACATAAAATTTATAGTGTAAGATTTTTACCTCAAATGCTTGAACAAAATCTTCAAATGATGCACAAAATCCAAAATTCCAGTTTCTCGGTTCTTACTTTCGAAGTCAATTATTCTAAACTCTACCATTTTGAATCAAGTCCTACTAGTATTCTAACTTTTGCAACAATCACTTTGATCGACCTCCAATTAATACTTCACCTTAACAATTTAAAATCAGCATTCTGTTTTTTCACAGAATTTCCTTTCACTATATTTTGTAACCTCTCCCCCTAATTCCCAAGCAATAACTCCTCCTAAATAACCTTTCAAATCTTTTACAAAATAGTCACTCAACTTCCTAACATTCATACTTAGATCCTTCTACTTCTTAATTTAATCAAAGCGCCCTCAAAACGAGCGTAAAGCTCAACATATATAACACGTAAATCAATTAAACGTGCACAATCAAATCATATAATACAAAAACACATAAGACAAAAAGTCACGAATATCACAATAGTAGCCTACAAGAGACGGTGTGACTATGACAAGATCTAACCGCCAAGCTTGGCAGCCGCAGTGTGGAAGTTTCAACCCTCCAATGTGGGGTGGCTTCTTGCAGTGGGTTAAGACAATGTCTCCCATCAATCGAACTGCTGGATCACCTTGATTTACATTCTCCACGATGTCTATCGGATCAGAACGGTGGGGCCCTGGGGCGTGGGTATCGCCTTTTGTGTACAAGATCTAACCGCCAACCTCACAGCTGACTCCCCAGTAGATATTTTTTCTTCCGCATAGAAAAGTGTGAAATCAAAAGATTCCACGGCGGTTGCGTTGCTTCATGCTTACCAGACTAATCCTCTGCGCTTTTGTTCGTCAACTAAACTTCAATTGATCCATCGCATCGCTACTTTCTATAATTATAAACTCCAGAAATTCAATGGGAACACTGGTACTTACGGTGGCGCAAGATGGAACCGGAGATTACAAGACGGTGCAGGAAGCCATAGACGCCATCCCTTTCTCTAACACTCGCCGGACTGTAATTCGTGTGTCTCCCGGAATATACAGGCAGCCGGTTTATGTCCCCAAGACCAAAAACCTTATTACCCTCGCCGGTTTGTGTCCGGAAGATACCGTGCTTACCTGTAACAATACTGCCTCCAAAATCGAACATCACCAGGTTACATTCCCATTAGCTTCGGTGGTAACACTGTAACCTTTCCAATTATAATATTTTAATTCTTACCGTTCACTGTTCATATTTCTTTATCTTAATTACTACTTTCAATTCCTTACTATAAGACGTTTAGGACCTCTAAGGAAATTTAAGAAGCAAAAAATAAGTTACTCTGTTAGTCAAAATATTACTCCAGTTTAGGACATGTAACGAACAATAAGGACGCAAAAAATATATTTTGTTAGTCAAAATATCAATATTACTCTTTTAAATATAATTAGTAGTATACAAGTCATATTTAAGAGAATAATTTTGATATTTTTACCAACAACAAAGTACCTTGTTTTTTAATTCCTTAATTTTCGCTATTTGTCCTAAACGACTTATATTATGGAATGAGTTAGTAATACGTTTTCTCTTAAATATAACTTATATATCACTAATTCTAATTAAGAGAGTAATGTTGATATTTTGATTGAAAAAACACATTGTTTTTTTGCTTTCCTAATTTTCGCTACATTTCCTAAACGACTTATATTAAGAAATGGAGAGAGTAGGATATATAAATAAAAAATTCTATAATTATGAGTGTTACATAGTATTCGAACTGCTTTGCTCCGTATGAAGAGAAGAATAGTTTATACGTATTGGATCTGTTTATTAATTTGTTTTTTTCTTGGTTAGGGATCGCGAGTAATTGGAACAGGGACATTTGGATGTGGAAGTACTATTGTGGAAGGGGAGGATTTTATTGCTGAGAATATCACTTTTGAGAATTCTGCCCCAGAAGTAAGAATCATTTCTTATTTTTCTTTTTTGCCATTTTTATCCTTTAGTTGCTTTATTCGATTTAATTATTACCATTCTAAGGTTGTTAATGGAGAAAATGAATTGAATTTTCGCGTCTATCATTGTTTTTCTGTTAGTGGATTTAGAAATGGTTCTTTGTTTACTGAAACTTGTTGATTATTGGGATATTGGGCAGATGTAACGTCTTTTTCCTCGAATAAGAGAAAGAAAAGAAAATTGCAAAAGAATAAACAACAAGGGCTGAATGTATACTTCATTTCAAATTTACAAATTGTTGAAATATAAAGTCCCACATCGAGTGCCTAAGGAAGATCCGAATAACTTATAAGCTATGGGTTAACACCTCTCCTTCCCAATTGGTTTTGAGAGGATATGGAGGCCCATGAGTTAATTTTCACATGGTATGAGAGCAGACCCTTAGGCGGGATGTGTGGGCTCTTTGTCCCCGTTTGGCCCAAGTAGGGCGACGGACCTTGAATTTGATTCCCACCTCAATGTGAGGGATGTGTTGAAAGCTATGGGTAACTTATAAGATATGAGTTAACACGTCTCCTTGCCAATTGGTTTTGAGAGGATATAGAGGCCCATGTGTTAATTTTCACACAAATTATACTTACTAGTTATTCATGTTTAGTGAGTTTCCTCTATTTACATCTCTTGTAGGGTTCAGGTCAGGCTGTAGCAATTCGAGTGACTGCTGATCGGTGTGCATTTTATAACTGCAGATTTCTTGGATGGCAGGTACATATACTTGCTCAAAGTTGGTAGTCGGTACTGATTAGTGTAAATGAAGCAAAATATTGTTATCTGATTACCATTAAAATATTGGTATCTCGAATGCAAGTTACTTACATTTTACGAGTTAAAGTTCGCCCCTTTGCATTTACTGACAATATTTAAGTTCTTCCCTGCAAATTTGCTGCTTTATTGACCGACCAAAGCCCTGGATAGTCACTTATTTACTGAAAAAAGAGAAGATCAAGGGAAATTGGTTTTTTTCTTTGAACAAGTAGAGACAGTGCAATTCGAGATTTTCACTTCTTTTTTTGTTGGTTTTATGAAATCTGCGCAGGATACACTGTATTTGCATCACGGAAAACAATATTTGAAAGATTGCTATATTGAAGGAAATTGCGACTTCATTTTTGGCAATAGCACTGCTCTTTTGGAGCATTGTCATATCCACTGCAAATCAGCTGGATTCATTACTGCACAAGGCCGAAAGTCTTCTCAAGAGACAACTGGCTATGTATTCTTGAGGTATGCTATTTTATTTGGAATCATAATTTAGTTAACTACTAAAAGAGCCTAGTTTAGTTTGTGACCACCGTTTTCTCCATCTGAATTTTGGTATTCCACATAACTTGTTGAATTCTCAGTCATTTTGGCTGAATATAGTGCCCTTTGAGGTCCAATATGTAGGAGAGTCGATTTCATAAATAAGTGTTTATGTTTATAAACATGGCATGAAATACAAGAAGAGTAGAAAATTGTGTCGTAGAAGACTTGGCTAAATTATACTTCTGCTCTCTGACAATTCTCATCGCACTTTCTTCTTATGGCTTAGGGTTGTTTATCTGAACACAGATATCTAATGTATTCTGATGGTATAATGTAGTCCAAGATGGTGTTATTATTCTTTGGTTGGAGATGTTGATTATAAAAATCGGTTAATATATTTTTACTAAGGAAAGGATGAGAGGCATCAAATTTAATTATCAATTTGAAATTACAATAGCCGAGATGGAATACATAGATACATCGTATATATGGTAAGTTTGAGGGGTGCCTTTTGTTTTCTTTAACGAGGCAAATAATAAAAACAAATTCTCATTGCTTTAATTAATTTGCGTATATTTGTTGAAATTTTCAATTAAACACTCGAGTCACTATAACCTTTCTCTAAGTTTATTTGTTGCTTATCACTGCAGATGTGTGATTACTGGTAATGGCGGGACATCTTACATGTATCTTGGAAGACCATGGGGACCGTTCGGGAGGGTTGTCTTTGCATACACATACATGGATGCCTGCATTAAACATGTCGGGTGGAATAACTGGGGCAAGGCTGAAAACGAAAGAAGTGCTTGCTTTTATGAGTACAGGTATTCCTTCTTGTAGCTTCGCAAAATTTACCTTTTTATTGGAAATTGCACACACTCTCTAGGAAGGAGTTAGCTGTGAAGAAGAAGAATATAACGGAAAAAAAGGAATAATTATCCATAATGATTGATTAACCATATTTAACCAATCAGCAAAACAATAAACTGAATGTTGTGCTAGAAACTCTGACTTCTTTATTGAATTTCTGAAACTATTCGTGGACTACTTGATTATAATCTATTTTTCCGTGTCTGTTTCTATGTTGTATTTGGGTGTGGGGATAGTATGTGAATGCTGAATGCAACAAGACTAGTTTATAAACCGGTTTTCTCATTGTCTAAAGTTCGCTTTCCTGGAAATTTAAACTTACATGATGCTAACACTTTATTTGATGCGATGATTTGACGAATTAAGGTGTTTTGGACCGGGTAGTTGTCCATCGAGACGGGTTATGTGGGCAAGAGAACTGGTGGATGAAGAAGCTGACCAATTTATAATGCATAACTTTGTCGACCCAGATCCAGAAAGACCTTGGCTGGCTCAAAGAATGGCTCTAAGGATTCCATATTCAGCTTAGGTAGGAATCATTTGGACAAGCCCAGAGGAAAGATTGTAAGTGACTTGGCGGAAACGGCAAGTTTTATTCCACATTTGATGAATAATAATGGCCCTTTATAGGATTTTTGTTTCGGTTGTAACATAAGAAGAAACTCAAGCTGTAGACCAGAAATTTGTTTCTCCTCTTGTAATAATGACTGATGAGAGTGTTTTGTAATATGTATGATCCAATATTTTACTCTCGTTTTCAAAAGATTTGATTCCAAATCTTTATTTATTGAGACGACCTCACCAACTTGTGAAAACTTTTGAAATCATGCTTTCATAAAAGAAAATGGTTTTAGGAGTTGCTGAAGTTGAATTTGTAGGGTATGAAGCTTCATAACGACAGTTATGACGTTATGTTCCGCGGCTTCACATTGTTGAAAAAGTTGCAGGACAGTCTCAGAATCATGCCTTTAACATTCCTTTTCTCCACAGCTGCAAAATGGTGAAGCCATATTTCTTTCAGTTGAGATTAATGGATAACATGAAGAATCAAGTGAATAGCAGCAGTTTGCTTTCTGACTATATATATAGCTTCAAATTTTATCTGACAACCACAAACTTTATGCAAGTACTGCTGGTTAAAATTGGCATGATCCAAAAGAGATTTACAGTAGACAGAGCAGAGGAAAACTAAGGAAGCCTCAAGGCAAAAAAGATAGGATAGTTCTGATATGAACCACATGCTTTAAAACTGACTACATCACTGCAGAAAAAGTTCACGTGAACCTGGTCATATTAGGAAAATATATAAAGATATTGGAAATGGAGATGCGGGGGATCGAACCCCGTGCCTCTCGCATGCAAAGCGAGCGCTCTACCATTTGAGCTACATCCCCTAATTGTTATGCAGTTCTACAAAACACTTATTTATATATTGTACCTCTTTTCATCAATTAGCATGACTACTTGTGTTCCTTTCTTGGTTTCAATACTTTAAATATTTTTGTTTTTATTTTTTCCATTTCTTCTCTTTTAATTTATTATATTTCTTTAACAATGTAATACTTTCGCCACTTATGCATAGATTAAGAAAGGGAAAAATAACCTCTGGGCATAGATGAGTTGACAAGCTTAAGGAGCATATTCTACGATTTAAATTAAACCCGACTAAAATGCCTCTGATTCTGGTAGGGATCTTAACTCTCGAGTCATACCCTTTTCAAAATAAAGAAAGAGAAAAAAGTAATATTTCTCAAATTACATCTCTTACTAATTCTACTAGTGGAGAACGAGATAATTTGTATCTTTTCACCGTTTTATTAATTATCCAGCAATATATTCGGTTGAGTTTGCTGCTGGAGTGTATTTATACCCAGCAAAGAACTGATGAACTTTACCACCTAACTCAATAACACTAATTCCCGGTACCTTTCTAATACCCTTAACTTTAAGAACTCCTCTAAGAGAATCAGCTTTATCATGCTTGCCCTCCAAAGCATACATATTCGAGAGCAAAACATGATATTCTGTATTTTCTGGATACAATTGAAGCAGCTCTTGCATAAGCCCTTCCCCTAGCTTTAGTTTGTTGTGGAAACTGCAGGATCCTAAAAGTGATCCCAACACCATTGCATTAGGTTGCATTGGCATACCGCGAACTATAGCCTCTGCTTCTTCCAAATGACCAGCTCTACCCAAGAGGTCCACAACGCAGGCGTAATGTTCAATCGAAGGCCTTATTCCGTACATTAGTTTAAGATTATAGAAAACAAGTCGACCTTCATCAACTAGACCTGAATGGCTACAAGCAGTTAACACAGCTGTGAAGGTCACGTCGTCAGGTTTTACTTCCTTAACCATCTCATCAAACATATCTAATACCATACCACCCATTCCTTGCATAGCAAGTCCGCTTAGCATAACATTCCACATAATCAAGTTCCTCCAAGGCATCATCTTGAACACTCTCAAGGCAGAATCAGCCCTCCCACATTTAGAATACATGTCAATCAAAGCCGTAGCCACCATTACGTCCATCTCTTTCTCCATCATCTTCAGTGCAAATACATGGATCCACCTACCCATCGTTGCGTCCCCCAGCTGTGTACAAGCTGATAACAGTGAACAGAGTGTAACAAAATTCAATCCTAATCCACAACCAAACATCATCTCGTTTAGCAGCCCAAACGCTTCAAGCAATAACCCATTTTCAACATAGGCAGCAATCATTATAGTCCAAGCAACTTCATTTCTCTCCGGCATTTCATCAAACACCAATCTTGCACTCTTCAAACCTTCCCATTTCACCGCACCATCCAAACGCACAGTCCAGGAAACAATATTCCTCTCCTTCATCTCATCAAAAACCTTTTTCGCTTCATGCATTAATCCGCACTTCACATACATATCCATAGCCGTATTACAAGCTTTCACACTGCCCCCAAATCCCATTTTTATCATGCAAGCATAACATTGACAACCAAATCTCTCATCCCTCAATTTCGCACAGCCGCCGAACACCGAAACCATGGTAACATCGTCAATTAAAACTCCTAGATTCCGCATATAAATGAACAAACCTAGAGTTTCATTTTGTGGGCCAGTACGGTTATAACAGTTCATTAGAGCAGTCCAATCAACGGCGTCTTTATAACATTGGGGAATTTCATCGAACACCTTGCGTGCATAACGAGAGACACCACAAGCAGCGTACATATGAAGGATGGTATTGCGGAGGAAGGAGTATGGGAAAGAGAAAGCTAAGAGGCCGGTGGTAATGGCGGTTGCATGGAGCTTCTGGCCCACATCTAGAGCTGCATTTCGGGCACATGATCGGAGAAGAGCTCGGTAGTGGCGAACCAGTGATGAAATGGGAAAGTATTCCGGCAGCCATAACATAAGTCGTCGTATACTATGTAGAATCTGGTAAGAATATGGAAATGGCTTCAAATTTTCAAGAATTTGTCATCTCCTGGGATTTTATTCAGAAAAAATTGGGGGAAGTTTGAAATTAGAAAGGGGCAGAAATATAAGAGTACATGACAACTTAGTCCCTACAAAATATGTTGTTATATCGTCTTAGTCCTCTTTTTTTTTCTTTTCTTTTTTAATTGAAAAGATAAAAGTCCTAGAAAGAAACTGTAATTTTTAATCCCTTAAAGTACAACAGTTAGGTGATGGTCGTGGCTCCTATGCGGAAAGGTGAATGGTTCGTATATGCGGGCCAAACTGAGGGCCGTTGGATTATGTACTTTTCATCCAACGACTGTATCAAAACAGGGGTATTTAAGGGATAAACGTTGAGAGTTTATTTTTTTTTGAACATCTGTTCACCGAACAAGAACGTGTGTTCACCGAACAAGAACAGGTTTTCACACCTTTTTTACTTTTCAGCCGCAACTTTTCTCTCTCCTCTAATAAAATTACATATGTACCCTTTTAACCCTCTTTAAATCATAGCCATTGATCCATTTTAAAAATGAAATCAACGGCTCCCAGCGTGTCCCGCACGTGCAGATTTCTGAGCGTTCCGCACAGGAACCGGATTGGTATGTGATCCTAGTCTTCGAAATTTGAAACTTACAATCATTTTGGTCACTCTTGAACAAAGTATTTGACAAAGATCTCGATTCATATTCACAAACTGTAATCATTTAAAGAAAAAGAATATTTATGAAGATCTCGATACATCTTCAAACCTGTACAATACAGGTAAGGAGAATTTTGATGGAATAAAAAGAGGCACTCCTCGATATAGTCTTGTTTCTTTGCATTTATTTTTCCCCGTGAAAATGTTAAACAATTATTACCAGGTAAATTAGTGATTGGTTTTTTTTAAAAAAATATACTAATTGAAATAATTATTTGGGAAAATGACCTGCAAAATCTTTAAAGTATTTACCAAGACACGATAAGGTCCTATAAGTTTTTTCGCTTCTTTTGAGGTCTTGGAAGAATTTTCGTACCAGATAAAGAGTCCCACCACCAATTTAAACGATGGTTTCCGGCCAAGTGTACACACGCACCGCCCCATTCACGTGATGTTGAATTAAGGGCAAAATGGTCCAAAAAAATCTCTATTCTCCAACCAGTTAAATGAAACCCTCTTCTCCACCCACCCCATTATTTAATGAAACCTCTTCAATCAGTCACACTGATCATCTGAATCAAAATAATTTCACCAGCTCCACCGCCAATTCCTGCCTCATTCAATGGTTCCTTCATTTTCACCACTCTCATTTCCAGTGCTCCTATTCCTAAACTATCCTCTCCATTCTCAACACTTCCAATATTACCCTCATCCTCCTTCTTATCTCATTCTGTTTCTTCTACTTCAGCTCAATTTCTACTCATTCATGAGGAGAAGGAAAGATAACCATAGCCTGAGACTGTAACCTAATTTGGGAAAAAAATCGATCGCTTTTTTGGACCATTTTGCCCTTAATTCGACATCACGTAACTGGGGCATGTGTACACTTGGTCGTAAACCACCACTTAAATTCCTGACATCATCCTACATAAAAACTTATTATAAACTCACTTTTTTAATCATTCTTAATGAAAAGCTTAGTTATATCATATAATTGAGGTTTTGCGTAAATTTTACTATAAAACTCAACTATACTACACTTTTTGAGGTTTGAAGGAAAAAATTATTTTGACATTATAAACTTTAGTTTTATATCATTTTGAATGAACATTGAATGGATCGGAACGAAGTGAGAATTTTTAGATTTGGGGTAAAAAACTGAAACAGTAGTCAAACTGCATATTTATATTGTAAACAAATATTGAGATGAATTTGATCAAATATTTAAAACTACATATAAAATTTACCATATTTAGTAAAATTTTGAATTTTTTTTAGAAGTAATTGCCCTCACCCGCCCTTATCTTTGTCTTTGGAATGGATAATGATTTCAAAGAGGTGTATGGATAACTTCCTCTTACGAATGTGCAAAACTGGATGGGTTGAAATTATCCCCCGCACCCTTAGTAATTTGTGTATAATTATTTTTAACATAGTTTTTAAAAATAAATATTTCCAAAACGCAACTGATAATAAACAGATAAAGATACACGTCTACATGTATAATACACAGTCAGAACCGTGTCAGCAACAAATGGGCTTCGGTCCAAATTAAAACTCAAAGTTGTTTTTCTATTCCCTCACCAAACTTTGGAGCGAGCATTTGACCACATTTTATTTTTAATACCAATAAAATCAAATCAAACAATTTTATAGCGAGAGCCAAATCCAGCCAATTATTAACAAAAGGTCACTTAATTGTAGAACCACCCTTTTTGTACTGATATGCAAGATGAACTACTAAGCTAAATTAATTAAACAAAATTAAAATAATAATTAATAAAGTTGAAATTATTTAATTAAATATTAATTAAATTTGGAAAACAAAATATAAATTTGTCAAAAATTTGGACAACTTGTTGTATCATCTTGCACGACGATTTCGAACACCAAGATGGCTGAATATCAACTTGCACGACGATTTTGAACACCAAGATCGACACCAAGTTGTTTGAATGCATATCAACTTGTCAAAGTGTTTGGTGTCTGCTGGAAAGTAATTTGTAAATTGTACTGTTTCCACAATATCCTCACATGAATTGAGTAAAGTCTATATCTGCATGTTAATTCCGTTCAATTCATGTGAAGAGCCGTGGGACTGGTCAATAAAGACTCTTATAAACATGAATTTTCCTTCCCTACGAAATTGAATTCCACAAACTTATTATATACACACAATTACTTGACATGAAAAAGATGAATTGGCACTTATGTGACAGGTTGTAGTCCTCAACTTTTTTTTTGTTAGCGGCAAATGTAGGTTAAGATGAGTGGGGCACGTCCCCCAG